>VSTD030002096.1:0-12209 GCA_008808055.3 Sporobolus alterniflorus | reverse complement strand
GGTAAACAAGATTCGGACTTAGTTAATGATCCTACTCACATGCTGGACAAACTGTGATTAGCAAGAACAGACTTAGGAGTACTTTTAGCAATTATATAGTTCGACAAGTAAAATTAAATCGTACCTGTGTACTCAACCTCTTACTTCAGTATAACTTCGTACGCACAAATGGGAAAAAGTGATCAACAGATGTGCAAAATGGTACTCCCTCCATACTTCTGTTGACTTTAGGACACAAAAGTTAGTGCAAATTTGCACTACTTGAGCGATCCTAACGTCAACAAAAAGAAAATGGAGGCAATGTTCAACTGAATAATTATGCACTAAAAAAACTGTTTTGTTAGTCTGCCCAATTGTTGATCATATTAAGTTCACAACATCTATGTGCGAACTGCAGTATAAGTGCCAACAATGGGTCAATCATTCTGTATTTGCACCCAATATCACTAGGATTCTGCAAATGAGGTATTGACATGCTGATGTTCATGTTTAATTAGTGATCAACTGCTAACTCAAACCATTTTACTGTTGGTAGTCTGACTGATCCTCAACAGCACCTAGCTGATTCCACTGCGATTCTCTATCAATGAGAGCTTTTGTGAGTGTAGAATGAACGATATCCTTGATTGCTCCCATGTTTGAGTAGCTCTCGAAGCACACCCCAACAAGCTAACTAGAATGTGAATTGAATTGTAGAAAGACCTTAAAATATTAATCCGAGCATTTCCTGCACTAAGCAATTGTCCAGGTACCTTAGTGTCCGAGCATTTCCTGCACTAAGCAATTGTCCAGGTACCATAGTGCGCACGTGAAGAGAGTAGTTTGAGTCAAGTTCGAATTCTGGTATTTCTAATCATTAACAACAAACAACAACAACCAAACCTTTTAGTCCCAAGCAAGTTGGGGTAAGCTATTGATGAAACTCATAGGATTCTATGTGGTTTCATCTCCATAAGAATAGCTAAAATAGTTGTTGACTCGCCAAGACTAACACAACCACTCCTCCTTTATTCGAGCTTGGGACCGGTTATGTTAGAACAACATAGGCGCAGTTTGATATTTCTAATCATTATGAATAACTAAAAGGAAGGGGAGACCTAGCGTAGCGGTAAAGCTGATGCCTTGTGACCATGAGGTCATGGGTTCAAGTTCTGGAAACAACCTGTTGCAGAAATGTAGGGAAAGACTACGTACATAAGACCCAAAGTTGTCAGACCCGTCCCCAGATCCTGCGCAAGCGGGAGTTACGTGCACCGTGCTGCCCTTTGTGAATAACTAAATGATCTCTCTTACCATTTGACCTAATGTAATGTCTCTCAATGTCAAAGTTGATTCTAAATTATCAATATTTTACTCTAGAGAAACAATTTTTAATTCATCATCATACACCTAGCAAATAGTTGTAGACCCATGTTTCTTAAATTTCTTTCAGGTTAATTGTAGAGCTTCATGACAAGAAAACAAATTCAATTTATTGCAAGAAAATCGAGCCATCTAGTTATTTGGAAAAGTTCTCTCTTTTTTCTTTTTCTGTACTGCTGGCTGCAACTCTATTATTCCATTTCTTTCATAAATCAATAATTTGGACTTTAGGGCATCTAATGTACCCATAGTATCATTGTATCAATATCCTTTTATGGTTAACATTGGCCTGTCCAACCTTGAAATTGGGTTACCATTTCTTGCTCCCCCGCCCCTCATTTTATTTTTCTTTCTAGGTCATCCCTTGGACAAAGCTTGGATGGAGTGAAGGGATCCTTCACCTATTGAAACAAGAAAGGTTTCTGAGCCTTATGTGAAGTGTAAGCTTATCTTAACTCTCTTTTTCCTGAAGTAAGCTATCTTAAGTTATTATGTACCCCCTGCTTCCCTCGAGTCTCAACTCTCAAACATACATATATATGTACAATTTTGCAATGAAAATGAGCATACATGCAAAAAAATTAGTTTTCTCAACTGCTCTTGTTCCACCTTGCATCAGATTGTGTTTCGGCAATTTCAAACCCTCTGTGCTCAATCTTCTCAGTCACATGGCAGAGAAACTTAGAAACAAAAATTCAACTATATTGTCGGTAGCACCACATATTGCAGATACACAAATTAACATCGCGATTCATAAGGTTACGATAAGACAAGATAATCAACTCTTACAACTTAGAACCAAGGGACACTAATAAGCGGATAACTGAATGAAACACTTTAGTAGAGGAAAAGAACCAGGAGTTTCAGCATCAGTAGTATCCATGATTAAGCTAACAGGAGGGCTTTCCATAGGAATATCTTCAGCTACTTGATCACCATGTGTCCCCTGCCTTTGTTTCCACTCCTTTCTCACTAGTTAGAGGTTCTCTGCCACTTGCTTAATGTTTGACCGCTCATCCATTTCCTCCTTGAGACAAGCAACTGCAATGCTGATAACCGTATCAAGAAACTCGATATTCTCATGGGATCCAATCTCCACATCATACATCTCGCGTGCTCTTTTATCTGAAGTTAACTTTATCAGGAGACTGTTATTTCCTTCGTACCTTGTCTTCTTTCTAGTAATGAGCTCCAAAAGGACGACCCCAAAACTGTAGGCGTCGCTCTTCTCATCTACTCCTGTCTTCATATACACAGGGTCTATATAATTCATATCCCCTATCACAAGAATGGTATGTTTGTTCTCTATGGACAGTAACATGGATGTCCCGAAGTCAGACCATTGGCATGAAGTTCCCGTCAAGGAGTATGTTGCCTGATTTCACGTCTCTGTGAGGCCTCGTTTGGATAGGCGGGGATTAACGTGGATCCACGCCGATCGACGTGTAAATCTAGCAACTCCATCGGACACTGGGAAACCATTCCTTGCTCTCGCTCACTTTTTTTATACGTATCACTCAATCCACGCCTGGTTGGAAGTCACACCGGGGTTTGTTACTAGATCCAAACGAGGCCTGAAGAATTTTTTGAGTGGCAGATGTGTGCATGTAGGATAGAGCCTCAGCGAGTCAACAGCAATATCGGGGAGGTATGAGTTTAAGTCCTGCAAACAGTTTCTTACAAAAATGTAGGAAAAGATTGCGTAGGTTGGAGCATTCTAAGAGGGAGCCCTCAATGCTGCTGATTCATCTGTGTTACAAAATTAAAAGGTCCTAAGATTAATTTGATCAACCAGAATAGAGAGAATACATAAAACAATCTAGTAGCAATTAACATGAGTTAGTACTACACAGATCAAGATTAATTTGTGTAAAACAGCATGGGCAAGACAATAAGGCAAAAGATCTGAACATTGGATCACCATTGCGAGAATCAAAAGAAAGATCTAAGGATTTACTTATAGTGGATCCTGCGATTTAGATCTGTGGCGTAGGTTCGGAGACACCGCTCTTCCTTGATCCGCTACACAGTGGATGGAGGGACAACAGTGCATAAAGCGGCGGTGCAGAGAGCAAGAATGGGCGAGTCGAAGTCAATGGCACTCGTATACGGGACGTCTTCTATATATAGAAGGACTCAGTAACTTCCCATATTCGATCTGCCTAAATTCTAGGAACTGATCACTGGAACCTCTCTATGTGCAACTGACTAGAGTCCACGCACGTTAGTGCACCTCCCACTACTTTGGGTTAACATGGCAGTATAGGTGTAGTCCGAGTTGACGTGGCAGTATAGGTGTGGTAGAAGTAACCAATTAAATACGAGGCAAAAACAAACTGCTAATTAAACACAAGTCACACGATAATAACGCGCACGTGCATGCGTGTTGTATGTTCATAGCAGCCATCATTGTTCTAGTTTTTCTCATGTGAAGGCTCTCACAAGGCTTCACTTACATGTTGGTTTCCTTCCACCTAGATGGACAATGTGAGACTAAAATCCACATGCCATCTCTACACACCACCTTGGCTTCCTATATGGAATTGGACCCATGGATTATAAAACCGTGTCGCAAAACCGGTCCAACTCGGTTTTGAAAATCGATCGGTTTTCGGTAAAAACCGAAGCTAATTACGGTAGCAAAAACAGTTTTCGGTCGGTTTCATTTGTTTACCGGCCGGTTTTTGTCGGTTTTGAAAATCAGTACTGTTCCGGTTTTGTAATTCATGATTGGACCTCATATCCAGCGGTCACATCCATAAATGGGCCACACGTGCAGCCCAAAATTCTAACAATCTGTGCTACTACTCTAGCACTTGCACACGTAGGATGACCTTCATCACGTCCGCACAGGTGAATGGCGGCGACCAGCTCGGCCTGACCAACCAGTCAAGCCAGACCCGACATGGTCCGGTTCAAGCTCATGTCGTGAGGTTCGCCCGTCAAAATGTGTAGCTATCCAAGTCCACCCGAAAGCTGTAGCTGCACGGTTTTGTGCGTTGGAGATGCGGTACATGTCGCACGGGTTGAAGGCCACTTGGGCCTCGGACATGTTCACCACTATGGCCGACGCGTTGTAGCATACCCACAGTTACCCACCCCATGGCTTGTTGTTAGGGCGCGGTAGCCCGTGCCGGCGAGCACGGGCGTGGCACCGTCGATCTGAAGCCGTCACGTGAGCAGTTGGTCGATGCCGAAAGGGTAAGTAGGGGACGTCAACGTGACCGCAGGTCGACGTGGAGCCGACACTCTTTCGTCAGTTTTTCTAAAAGCCGATGGAAGAAACGATACTTAATCCCCTGCCGTGCACTTGCCCTTGTGCCCCACCCCGCCTTCTGGATCTACACGCAGCACGTGACGACACCACGACATGAAAGGTTTCTCTTTGAAATGGTACCGCTGGATTGGTACTATTATTAAGGGGGGGGGTATGTAGGGATTAAAATAAATGATCAAGTGGGTCAAAAATTTTGAACTAAAAAAGGACGAGACAAGGTGATCCCCCCTCCCCTCTCCAGTGTTATTTAATATTGTAGCAGATATGTTAGCCATTCTCATAGTCAGAGCTAAAGTAGAAGGACAAATAGATGGTGTTATTCCTTATCTAGTCGATGATGGTTTATCGATTTTGCAATATGTGGATGACACTATTATTTTTTGGATCATGACCTAGAAAAGGCAAATAACTTAAAGCTAATTTTATTTGCTTTTGAGCTGCTGATGGGTCTCAAAATAAATTTCCATAAAAGTGAGATATTTTGTTTTAGTGAGGCTAAGGAAATGGAGTCACAATACTCTAGTATCTTTGGATGCCAATCTGGCTCTTATCCATTTTGATACTTGGGTATTCCTATGCATTACAGGAAATTAAGCAATAGTGACTGGAAAAACATAGAACAAAGAATTGAAAAAAGCTTAGTAGTTAGAAAGGCAAACATTTATCTGTTGGTGGGCGTTTGGTTCTCATAAATTCTATTCTAACTAGCTAGCCATGTTCATGCTATCTTTCTTTGAAGTGCCTAGAGGCATTCTTGAGAAGATAGATTACTATAGGTCTCGTTTTTATTGGTAAAATCACCACAAGAAAAAGTACAGATTAGCAAAATGGAGTATAATTTGCCAACCAAAAGATTAAGGGGGGCTCGATATTCAGAATATAGATATACAAAACTAATGCTTGCTTAGCAAATGACTATTCAAATTGATTAATGAAGAGGGCCTATGACAAAGTATTCTAAAAAGAAAATATTTAAAAACTCAAACTATAGCACAGGTAGAAAAAAAACCAGGTGACTCACATTTTTGGTCGGCCTGATAAAGGTTAAGGAATGTTTCTTGAACTTTGGTTGTTTTGGGAAGATAGATGGATGCGTAATTTCACGTGGAGACAACAATATCCATCACTGTATGCTATTGCTAGAAAGAAAAATATTTTGGTGGCTACTGTGTTTGGTAGAATACCGCTGAGTATAACTTTTTGCAGGGGCCTCGTTGGTAATAATCTAACCTTATGGCACAACCTAGTGGGTCGGGTGGTGCATATAAGATTGAACAATAGAGAAGATGTGTAGATGGGGATTACATCAGAACAGACTTCTCTCGGTAAGCTCTATGTATGAGGCTCTAATATGTGATAATCGCGTGCAGCTATGGAAATTAAAGCTACCATTGAAGATTAAGATCTTCATGTGGTATTAACTAAAGATAACCATGTTAAGCGCAATTGGAAGGAAAATAAGGAATGCGTTTTGACTGTCAGGAATCAATTCAACAACTTATTTTTTGACTGTCACTTTGCTAAATTCATGTAGAGAGCAGTGCATTTTACTTTTAATATTGCTATTGCTACTACTACCGAAGATCTGTTCAATGAATGGTCGAGTAGGATGGGGTCTCATTTGAAAAAAGCCTAGTCGTTGCTTCTGCTCTTTGTTGGGCTTTGTGGGCTAAGTAGAAATGATATATTGTTTACATACATTGGCTTTGCGTCTGAGTACAGTTATAAAGGCGTGAGGAGGACACCAAGATGCTGATAAGAGGCAAGTCGTCTCAACGGTCATGCTTTGCGAATTTAGGTTGGAGGTTTAGCAATAGAATTACATCTTAAGTTCCATGTTAGAACTTGGTGTCTTTTGTAATCATCCTTAGCACCTGTGGTGTGCGAATTTTTCAATTCGCTTGATGTAATAACGGCCATAGCCTTCCTGGGAGGTCAAAACTGGTTTTTTCCATTATCTAAAAAAACAAGTAATTGACCTAGCTTCTCAAAAGCTAAATTTAAACAAGATTTTTTCTTGGACTCCACAAGTGACGTTTTCTATCTGTAATTAACATAGAGATTATCCAAACAATTTAAACAAGTTCTTTTTTGCGAGAATAAACTAACAATGTTTTTTTCTGATATTTGACGTCTTGGGTGTGAAACAATTGATGACGATGATACTCCGTTAGCAATTGAACATTGCTGACGATAGAAGGCATATACCGCCTGGGCTGGTCCTAACTCTTTTTTTTTTTGGAATCTTTGCCCAACAGCCCAAGCCGGTCCTAACCTGAAGCGCCACCCGCAGTCCTCCATGAACCATCCCATCTATGCGGCCCCTATGCGGCCACATCTTGTTCCTCATCTATGAGACGTCTAGGATTTGTTGAACTTGCCTACTTGTGTTCTGCAATAGTCAATTCCTTCAGTGCCATGATGATATAAAAAATCATTCTTCATTGTCATCAGATTAAAATAAATGATGTACAAGATATAGTACAGAGTGCCTATTGTGTTTTGTTCAGTCCCTTGTGTACTGTGACCATAAACTTGTTCATTTATGAGATTAAGAAAATTGAACAATAGAGCACAGAATGCCTCTTGTGATCATATTTTAGACGATGAGGATGGCATGCAAAGTGTGTAAATGATTTAAGAATGACACGGAAGAGTACGTACCTGCACAATGTGGTATGGATGCCGATGCTGCCGACATTGTCTTCAGTGAAGAGTAGCTAACAGAAACTTGGTGTGCTGACGATCTCTCAGGCTTGGAATCATAAATCACACGACTAAGGCTGAAGAGAGAGCGGAAGAGACTGAATATCATGGGTCACTCGACGGAAGAACGAGAACAGCAGGACATGCCTCTTGCCACCTCGGCACATCTTTATTTTCCGGAAATTTGTTATTTTCACTAATATGTGAGGCTGGAGGCCCTCACAGATTCCTAGCCATTGTCTTTCCTTTCTTTTTTGACATTGCTAGATACATGTTTATGAGTTCCAATCTCATCAATTCAAAAACGGAGGAAGTGAATGTTAAGATATCTATAAAGTAATGTAAAGTAAACCAATAGTAACTAGTACAATGCGTTGAATTGGGACTGAAACTTTCTTAGGAATCCTGGAATGGAAAAGTTACATGCAACAAAAAAACCTTGCGACAATAATTAATACAAGAAACATGATAATTACCTTTTTGGGACAAAGGGGCGGTCAAAATATGGCATTGGTTGGGCTTTAGGAACAAGCTCTTTCCTCAACTGTCTTATCCGTTCTTCCTCCTCCAATTCCTTCTGCCGCTCCCTCTCTAGTCTCATTTGCTCAGCAAACTTGTTTCTCTCTAACACCTAAGGTTTCCAAATAGACAAAGTCGAAAGGATTAAAGAAATATCAATTAGTTCCACTGATATTAGGCTTCACACAAGGTACTGTACAAAAGCGAGCTTGTAAGAGGCTTACATATTGATCAAATTCAGCACGCTCAACTGCACGTATATCACTGTGGAGGACAAGATCAACCGGCTCAGTTCTTTCCTTGACCGGTGGCTTCAGCAAGCACTGAAACAGAGTTAAAGTGAAAAATGATAAATTAGTTTTAATGAATAAAAGCAACAACAGATGTTCGTTTAGTAACCCCAAGGTAACTTTAGGTGCAAGAAATTTTTGAATCTTTTCCACAAAAAAATCCAGCAGTATGTCAATTTTCCTAATAAACTGTTTGCTGTTGCCATGAGAAGAATTAGAACAGCAATTTCTCAACCTGTTTTCTCAAATGGCATCTGCAATATATGAGGCAACATTTGATCAAAATGGTAACAGTGCTGAAAAAAATAGAGAGGTTACACAAACCTCAACTTCGTCTGTAGTCCATGGCAACCCTTGTGCAAAATGTATCCGTTTCTTTTCTTCCTCCATAAGCATTTCCTGCACCTTTTGGACAAATTGTTGTTCCTTGGTCCTTCCTCTTTGCTGTCATGGAGGCCATTGTGATTTAGAAAGAAAGCGTCTAAACTTGGTGTGAGCAGAATCATAATCTTACAAGATAAGAAAAAATACACATAAATATCCAAAAATACAGAACGGCTAACAATCATTGGAAGCTGTTTCTAAATGCAAGTTCAAGAAGACTTGGCTAATCAATAAAATTTGCATTTAACTCCGAAAACAAGTATCCCAATTTCCAGTTCAAGAAGGCTCATCTTCAGTGTCAAATCTGTAGCATCGATTACAAACAGGCAAGAGCAAGAGTTAAACCAAACAATTTTTTTCTGGTGCATCCCTGCTGGTGTTTGCAAAATCCTACCATCTTGTTTCAAACTACTCCCTCGGTATTTAAATTGTTGTCATAGTTGACTTTTGTTCTACGTTTGACCATCCGTCTTATTCAAAATATTAATTTCAATATATAAAATTATAAGTTATATTTCAAATTTATTTAGTGATAAATCAAATTATAACAAAATATATGTAAAGTTTTTTTAAAAAAAATTGAATAAGACGAATGGTCAAACGTAATTCAAAAAGTCAACAGCGATAACAATTTAAATACAAAGGGAGTAGTAGACAATAGACATAGATTCGACAATAATAGGTGTAGTTCTTATATTGTAGTCAACTTCTGCTTATATATTGGACAGCTCACACTGATACACATACACACATTGTACAACGTATTAAAAGATGTGTTGTGCCATTGGTTAAAAACAACATTCGATTCATACAAGCCCACTAATGAACATTCAATAAAGGAGGATCTTGTAGAACATCATACTGTATTTTGTAATTTGTCGAAACGATCATGAAAAAAGGGGAAGATGTGTTATTACCTCTGTCCTTAGCTTGAACGGATGCTGACTTGTGACCTTGAGCTTTTTGTTCCAGCTGCTTCTTAGTGATTCAAATGACTGACGATCAGAGAACAAGCATCCATTCACATAAGAGAACAGCTCCACAGCTCTCAATTAAAATGAAGAAGGAAAAAGTAAAACTTTGTTAGGCTTACATTTCTCCTGCTCCTGCAGCCTCCACCAGCTGAGGTTCTGCTGTCCCAGCTCAACCTACAATGAGGCACAAACTGCGGTGAGAACATATACTTGCCAAAAAAATCAAAACATTCCCTTGTCTTGCTTTTTTGACAACATCAACCAACCTGTCGCTGTTTCCATCTAGTGAAGAACAAAGCCTGTTGGGCCCTGCCTTCAGGAAATCAGCAGACGAAAAGACTGACGGTTGTGGGAGCCCCATATCACCCTTGCCCTCCTCCTTCCATGGCTGCAGCAACCCAGGCAGCGCCCAGGAGTCCTCACCAGCCCTCTCGGCATCGGAGGTGGCGCCAGAGATGGTGAGCAGGCTCTCGAAGGCATGCACAAGATGCTTGACCCGACCGGAGGCGGGATCTGGGACGCTGCTCATCGCCTTCGCCATCGCTTTCGTCCTCAACACCCTCACCTTGTTGCTTCCCTCCAACTCCGGCTCACTCTCTTCCTGCACGACATCGAGGGAACCGCCCTTCACATCCACTTCATCCGGATGCAATTGCTCCTCGGCGGCCGTGGATGCGGCGCGCTCCTTGCAAAAGAACTCCTCCTGGGACGCCCGCAGCACCTCGCGAGCCTTGTCGAAGTTAAACTCGCCTACGCGCCCGACGTTGCCCCTCCGCCGCGCGCCCTTCTTCGCCACGAGGAACCGCCGCTCCCCCACCCTCGCCGGTGGTGGAGGCGCGGCGGGCGCGGGCGTGGAGGTCTTCTTCTTGGCGGAGGCGGACTTGGCGCTGGCGGCCTTGGGAGACTTGGCGGACTTGGACGGCGTCGACGACGGGGGAGGAGGAGAGCCCGAGATGTTGGGATGGGAGTTCTCGGACGCGTGGGAGAACCGCGCGCGCGAGGAGCACGGCGACTTCGACGGCGTCTTGGCCGCTGCGCGCGCCGCCATGTGAGCGAAGGGCTTGGTCGGAGTCTTCGTGGCCGCCGCGGGGGCCAAGGGCTTTGTCGGAGTCTTGCCCGCCGCCGTCGCCATAGCTAGGATTTCGAGCACGCGACGCGACAGGATTCAGTTTTTAGGTTTCGAGATCCGTGGGTGCAGTGGATTTGCTTCGTTGAGTTGATTCGGTAGGGACGAAGCGGGCACCCGGAGGCGGAGGAGAGGGGAGAAGGGAACGTTGCGGGCGTAACGGCTAGTTTCTTCCGAGGCGCTCCGCCCGAGGTGTTCGAATGGCAGCCATCTACTGTGATTATATAAACTAAACCAACTGAGTTAATTCTGCATGCAACTTATCCTTCAACTTATCCAACTTTATAGTCTAGTCATTGTCACATCACCACTAAATAATATAAAATTTTAAAATAATTAATCTAACTCATATAAGATTTATCTTAAATTTTATTTTCACTATTATGTTCTATGTGACGGGATAATAAAACAAGATCACACTTATATATTTTTTAAAGAATTTTTAAATTAATTTGATTTGCTCTATATTTACAATAAATCAAGAGTTATGGACATGTGAGCTAATGGACCATATTATGGGATACAACCACTCTTAGGGGCTTTAAGAATTTTTAAATCAACTTAATTTGTTCTATATTTATATATGTTTATATTTGCAACAAATCAAGAGTTTTGGACACATGCGGTAATGACCCACATTATGGGTTGTGATCACTCTCTGGGTCGGAATGATATACTTAAATTTATTTATTGTTTCATAATTCTATTTCTTACAGTATATAGTTTTAAATATTTTTTATTATTAGTACCATGTAGTCACTAAGGGAGTACAATAATATTGTTATTTTAAGTTTAATTATCTTTTTCTTAATTGGAATTAACATAATTTACATACATATAAGATATTTTCAAAACTCGTAGTATTGTGTGGGTTATCAACTAATTTAGTAGTATTGTTTGCATTTGCTACTACTGATGCTAATTGTGAAACTGAAGATGGAAATAGAAACTGATTTGTGATTCTGAAAAGTGAAAAAATGATGCTAGTTGTGTACTAGTGCAGTATTTTTTTTATGCTACTACTCATTATCTGATTCTCAAATATGAGTATATGACCTAGGCTGCCATGGCTTTTGACGGCATCTATGGCAGCTACCAGCTCACAATTGCAAGAAACCCCTGGTCCACCACGTGCACGAGCTGCTGCTGCTTCGAGGCCGCGTTCTAGTGAAACTCGTACTGCTACTTGTGATTGCGATCCTTGATTGTAAACTTATTATGTGTCATGGCTGTAAACTTGTGAATTTGTGATTGCAATTTTGGACTATGTAATCATATTGTGATATGTTCTATACTTCTATTTATACTAGGTGAATGCCCATTGCTGTGGACATGAATAATTAAAATATCATGTTATAAAATATACTTTAAATAAATATATATTATATATTATCCTTGAGTGTTAAAACCTCACCATGTGTTACATGACATCTATGCTTCTACATAAACATTGTATATAACATAAAAGTCACTTAAATTTCACACAGAGACAATGTTTCAACAAAATTATTCTGCAAAGGAATGGCAGGTCCTTCAACATAAAGGTGTTAGATGGAATTGTTTTGCAAAAG
>VSTD030002095.1:0-12209 GCA_008808055.3 Sporobolus alterniflorus | reverse complement strand
TCTAGAGATTCTTTTTGTCTTAGATTATGTAGCCAAGTTGCATGGAAACAGCCTAGAAGCTTAGGAAAGCAATGTTGCAAGCTTTGCAACCAAGTCATATACTTAGTTCAGAAACTCACATGTAGTGCACGGGAATCCACTGAAAGCTACAACACATGCTGTGTTGGTGCAGTAGGGCAAATCCATTGGATCTGCACAAATATGAGATTAGTTTCAGAATCTGAGCATATAAAGAATGCAGGGCTAATGGGGAAATAGGGTGTAGACGCATGGCTATACAAAACTATGAATAATTTATATGCAAAGGTGAAAGTGTATCATGGTTTCTTACATTTGGCAGTGGAAGATTATCCAGGAGCTGGGACTAGCTGGAGAAGAAAAACAAAAAGGAAAAGGAGGATCAATGCTTTGAGTACTTTGGCCTGCTTTAAGCTCATAGATGACCTAAGCCTGACCAACAAATTCAGAAGCAAGGTGAGCCCGTGCTCTGTACCATCTGATCAAATGGTCCGAGAATGAGGCAATCGGTACCTGGCGGTGCTCCCAATCCCATACGGAGACGCGGTCGTCGGCGTCAGCAGTGATGAGCCACTGGTGCGTCGTGTGGAGTTGGATCTTCATGACCTTATCACTCGTCGGGCGGAACACCTGGAGGAGCACAACTCTACCACTTTTTGCATCCCAGAGCTTCACCAGATAATGTTTACCACCTATGGAACATAGAATTAAATGGGCTCTGCATAAATAAAAACAGTTAACATGTACAAATATATATACTAACCTAAAACCAGTAAAGACTTTGTAGGATGTCAATTGATAGTTTTAACATCCCAACAGTGGCCTGGCTATGTTTGAAGGAAAATTCAGGTTATTCGACAAAGAAAAATAAGTAGTAACACACAATTACTTCACATGTCCAACTGTCAATCAGCTTAAGAATTTTTCTTCTTGGCATCTGGCAAAGTCCCATACTTTCACAGTTCTGTCGTCTGAGCAGGAACAGAACTTCAAGTCTGTCCTACAAAAACTGTTCCAAGAATACACTTATCACACAAGAAACATGAACTTGGTCTGGCAAACTAACAAAAGTGCATCTAACAATTGTCACCTCAAGTCACGAACTGATTCTCTGTGAGCTGTTTTATTCACTTTAACATTGTTCATGTTAGTTTGCCAATACCTGCATAAGATTCAAAAATTCAGCTCAGTAGTTCAAAATGGAAATTTTGATGGACGCTGCAAGCAATTATATAAAATTGAGTGGTAGCATACTTGATAGCACCATCATCATCACCCGTAACCATCCAGTTATCATTATTACTCCACACCATTGATCTCACAGGTTGGTCATGAGCCTATTGTCAGGTTTCTCCATGAAGTAAGTCAAGATTGCCAACATGCTGCCAAGTCTAACAGTAACTACTTTGAAATCTTCACATAAAAGACCTAACCCAACTCTCAAACATAGGTTATGATTCATCTGTACTGGAGGATACACATTGCATCACAACGACATTACTCCTACTCCAAGCTCTAAATTACTCCCAGTCCAAGCTCCAAATTACTCCTGCTCCGAGTTACAACCAAATCAAGGAACACTACAGACAGCACAAGGATCAAGTTAATCCGCCCCAACTCCAGTCTGGAACAACCAAAAAACTGCTGGACTGCTCCAGCGCAACATCAGCAATTCAGCACATTCATTGCCAGCAAATTCGCATACCTACTCCGGCATTTCCACAAGCACGTACAAGGCAAGCTCCTCCGGATCCACCCAACCTACTTACTCCGACAAAAAAATCGACAAATCGAACTCCAGTAGAGAGAGGAGAAGAAATGGACCACTTACGAGGTTGAATCTGGTGGTGGTGTTGATGGTGGCAGAGAGATCTCATCGACCATGGGGCGGAAGACAGCGAGCTGGGTGAAGGAGGCGAGGTTGAGGCGGCGGTCGCAGGGGCAGAGCTGCGTCTGGCCCGAGAAGGAGTTGAACCCGACAAAGGCTAAGCCGAAGGTGAAGTCGTCCCCGCGCTGGATCCGCGCGTCGCTGCACGGCTCGTAGACTGTGATACCCTTTGCTACCGGCGACGTGAGGTATCTCGTCGGCGGGAGGTCGTCGGTAACTGCTTTACTGAGGAAGGAATAAAGTTCTGTTTTGTTTGTTACCCTACTCAGACCATCTTCAGCCATGGCCCGGAAATAAGGCCCCAAAACACAATTTCGGGCGGCCCTGTAATTTTCGGGGCCCAAATTCACATAAGCGCTACAGCAGGCCTCTCATTTCCCGGCCCATAAAAATGTGGGCTCCACTCGTCAGTGACGCTGCTCCTACCTCACCCACGCCGCGCCCGCCCTGACCATGCTCACGCGGCGCTGCGCCCGTCGTCGACCACGTCCGACAAGGACTCCGTCCGAACAGGGCGGTGGACCACGGCGGGGGCTGCCCGCTCCCCCTGCAGCCTTGGCGCCCGACGCGAGCACCTCGCCCGCCCGCCGCCATGCCGCCCGGAGCTACCTCGACGATGCCGACCACCAGAGGGAACGAGCGCCGCTGGCTGTCGCCGGTCTGTGTCAGGGTGCGTCCTCCATCAGTGTCAATCGTTCATTGCCTCTGCTATACTACCGATCAATTGAGGAGAAAAATTGCATCTTGTAGCAGTGTAATCTAAGTAGCGGTGTTGTAATCTTGGCGCGTGTGCTCACTCGTAGGTTGTAATCTTGGTCCTGATATACAATTGAGAAAGATTTGGAAGACAAGAAATATGATCTGTTTCGAAAAGAAGGTTTAAAATCTCATGTTCAAATTTTATATAAATCTTGTGCATTCATGAATTATTGAGCAGGCCTTTACTCAGAGGAGTCCCAGAAGGCGATAAAGGAAGGAGTCCATCTGATGCTGAAGACTGCAATCAAGCTGCTGGGAGGAGAGGAATGCTAGCAGTTGGTTGTAATCTAAGGAGAAAAGTTGCATCTTGTAGCATCTATGTCTGAATGTTGTAATCTAAGTAGCAGTGTTGCAAAAGTACCAGACTTTCTAAGTAGCAGTGTTGTAATTTTTCTAAGGTATGCTAGCAGTTGGTTGTGCAGGCTTTTGTGTCATTGTCAAGCTTAAATTCAAGTCAGCAGTTGCTTTGGTAGGTGCAACATCCTTGAAATACCAATATCAGTTTATATTAGTGTGTAGTATCAGTTTATATCTAAGCATATCCATAACATTCCTTGTATTTGTTATCTTTGTGACATTACCTCACCTCGAAAAGATGGCTTGCATTGGATGCACGATCAAGTTTCAGACATGATTTGGTTGTGAATGATCATCAGGCCTGATCATCAGGATCAAGTTTCAGAGATGGCTTGCATTTCAGCATGCAGCAGTTGTACTCAGATTTTTTTTTGTTCTCTTTCACCTGAGTGCTTGATTGTACAAAACGGAGAACTTGGAGACCTGTATAAATTGAAGTATGTAATAAACCTGTACAATTCTTCAGAAACCTATATATTATTCTGGGAAATCATTCAGAGACCTGTATATTCTGGGAAATCAACTTTATGTCTTCGACCTGAGTGTTTTATTCTCACGTTTTTATGTCAGGTTTTGGTGGTCAGTTTTGACCTGAGAAAATGATGAGTTTTCATGTATGTCAGGTTTTGATGATCCAGTTTTGACTTATGCTGAGCACTCATTTGAGATCAGTCTGGAGCTACATACAGGTTCCTGCTATCAGGTCCAATGTGTTTTCAGGGCCTGATGTAAACTGTTTTCAGAAACCTATACAAAATGGATAAACTGTTTTCAGAGACCTGATGTATAACCTGTATGAACTGCTGGATTGTAACTAATAACCTGTATAAACATGCAGAAACCTGTATAAACATGCTAAAACTGTATAAATTGAGAAATGACATTCTTCTCTCATTCATTGCAAACTGAAAATATAACAACCTGTATAAACCTACTGAATGAACTGATAATTACATCAACTGACAACAGCATGGGGTCATATAAAACCTATATAAACCTTTGCTACTCAGAATCTTTAAAGGTAGAAATGAACATGTCCAAAACTGATCCATGTTTATACAGGTTTAAAGAATCAAGACATAACCTGTATAAACCTTTGCTACTCAGAACTCATCCAGGTTTAAAGATTCTGGACAGAACTGCAAAGGTAGAAATGAATCTTACTCAAAATGCAGCATGGGGTCTGAAAACATCAACTGACTAGCACATGTATGTTACATTCCTGTATAAATCATCGGTTCAGAACTAAAATGTAAACTGAACATGTACGTTACGTTCATTCATATATGAAACACATTTACATTCATTCCTGTATGTTACAGATCAGGCTATGCTACTACAGATCAGGCAAATGAGAAGCATTCCTGTATAAAATGTACAATTTTACATAAACCTGACATGTGCTCTTGCAATTTTTCAGAAACCTGACAAAACAAGTGCATTGTAAACATGAGAACCATTTGCACCAGTAAACCCGTATAACCTTCAGTACAATCTTCCTCGAATTTCACTACTCGGCTAGCATCCTCGTCGGGGAAGTGGCGAGACACCACACCGCTGGGAACAAGCACCACGTCGGGGAAGTGGCGAGGCAGGATGCCGCCCGTGCATTGGAAGGGCTGGCGACGAATCTTGGCCGTGAGAGGCGTGTTCGGCCGAGGAGGCCGCTTGCCGCCAGTGACTCCACGGGGCGGTGGCGCGGAGGTAATTCCGGGGCCGGTGATTCCACGGGGCGGCTGCACGAAGGTCAGCCTGCTGGAGGTTCCACGGGGCGGCGGCGCGGAGGCAGTCCCGACGCCAGAGATGGCACAAAGCGGCGGCGCGCCGGAGACGTCACTGCTATTCGGCTTGCAGTTTTCCATCGCGTAGATCCTTAAGTGGTGGTGTCGAGCGATGGCGGTTGCGGGCGATGGCGGCGGCGGCGGCGGGCGATGGCGTCGGCGATGGTGCTAGGCGCTGGCGGGGAAGGTGTCGGGCACAGGCGCTGGCCGTTTCGGAGGCCCCTATAATGCGGGCCGAGCTGCAAAATTTGGGAGGTGCTCAATTTCAGGCCTCGATTTCGGACCTCCGTTGGAGACGATCACCGGCCCCCAATTTCTCGGACCGGGTCTCATTTCGGGGCTGGGTCTCATTTTGGGCTCAGCTGGAGTTGCTCTCACGGACACTGTTGACCCCTTTACACGCAGCTCGCAACTGCCATCTGGCTCGCAGGCCAGGCATATTGGGCCAGACACAACTCAACTCAAAAGATAGAAAATAATCTTTAGTTCCTTCACCGGTGGACTCCACATATGTCACACCTCTCCCTCCTAGACGATCTTGTCCCCAAGATGACACTGCTGGAAATCTGTTGAGCAGCACAGTTCAATCTTCCCGCGTCAATGAAGCATCAGGAAATCCACTCCACTTTACACGTACCTGTGGTAGCGCTGGATTTCCCTTCTTCATTGATCGGCGCTCTAGGATGACCTCTAGCTGAAGATGTGCTTGAGAAAAATCAGTGAGCACTAGTAAAGTAGAATATACTGACATGTAGTTTGGCACAAACTGTTTCAGCTGAGAAGTATGGAATATTGGATAGATGTGGCTATCTGAAGGCAGTTCCAATTTGTAGGCAGCCTTGCCAATGTGCTCCAACACAATATATGGTTATTTGAATGAGAGCTTGTGGAAAGGCCTGTTGACCAGTGATGATTGGGCATATGGTTGGAGCTTCAACAAAACTTGAACCCCCACCTGGAATTCATGGTCAGTACGGTTCTTTTCAGCCTAGTTTTTAATTCTCTTCTAGGCCATCTACAAGTGCTACTTCAGTAGTTTAGTGTGTGCATTTCTCTCTACCACCATCTCCTGGATACTTTTGTTCTCAGTCTGGAGAAGCATGGATGCTGCAGCCATGTGTGGAACATACCCATAAAGAGGCTTGAAAGGTGTACACCCAAGAAATGTGTGAAATGAAGTGTTGTATCAGAACTCAGCAAGGGGTAACCAAGACTTCCACTTCCTTGGGGTGTTATGCACACTACACCTTAGAAACATTTTAAGACACTGGTTCACCCATTTCTCTCTACCACCATCTCCTGGATACTTTTGTTCTCAGTCTGGAGAAGCATGGATGCTGCAGCCATGTGTGGAACATACCCATAAAGAGGCTTGAAAGGTGTACACCCAAGAAATGTGTGAAATGAAGTGTTGTATCAGAACTCAGCAAGGGGTAACCAAGACTTCCACTTCCTTGGGGTGTTATGCACACTACACCTTAGAAACATTTTAAGACACTGGTTCACCCTTACAGACTGCCCATCTATCTGGTGGTGGCATGCAGTGCTTGTGAGGAGGGTGGTGTTAGTATGTTTGAATAATTCCTTCCAAAATGAGCTGGTGAAGATTTTGTCCATGTCAGATACCATGGAGGTGGGCATGCCATGCAACATGACAATAACATCTAAGATAACTTGGGCCACTTGCTTGGCTGTGAATGGATGACTCAGAGGAATGAAATGAGTATATTTTGAGAATCTGTCAACAGCCACCAAGATATTGTTAACTTCTGCTAACTTGGGCAAACCCTCTATGAAATCCATCGTGATATCTTGCCAAGCATCCTTTGGAATGGGCAAAGGCTGCAGTAGACCAGTAGGGTGGGTTCTCTCAGACTTAGCCTATTGATAGACTGAACACTGCTTCACAAAGTTGTCAACATCTCCTTTAAGACCTTTCCAGTAAAAGAGTTTCTTGATCCTGATGTATGTTGCTTGTACACCAGAGTAGCACCAAGAGGAGTGTCATGAAATGTAGAGATCAACTTAGTTCTCAAAGCAGAGTTTTCCCCAATCCAGATTTGTGCTCCCCTTATGATAATGCCTTGATGTAGTGAATACCCATGCTCATTTGGACTTGTTATTGCCAATTGTGTTAACAGTGTCTGTGTTGCATAATAATTAATGACCTCATGAATCCATGTGGGTATGACTTCAGAACAGGCTTGTGTGACCATAAGAGAGCTAACTGTTGACAGAGCATCTGCTACAACATTGTCTCTGCCCTTCCTGTAATTGATCTTGAATTGGAGTCCCATTAACATGGTCATAGCTTTCCTTTGCAACTCTGACTGAAGCACTTGCTCATTTAGATAAGCTAAGCTTTTGTGGTCAGTCTTGATTAGAAACTCTTGTCTCTACAGATATGGACACCACTTTTCCATAGCCATAATCAGTGCTAGGAATTCTTTTTCACAAATGTTGAGGAACCTATTAGCAGCACTCAAAAGCTTGCTCAGATATGCAATTGGTCTATCGTCCTGCATTAGGACTGCCCCAAGACCAATATCACTTGAATCAGTCTCCACAATAAACTGCTTGTCAAAGTTGGGTAATGTCAACGCTAGAGTTGATGACATAGCCCTCTTAAGGTGATCAAATGCTTTTTGAGCATCTTCATCCCACTGGAACTACTTCTTTTGCAACAATTTGGTTAATGGTTTAGCTAATGCCCCATAGCCTTTGACAAACTTTCTATAATATCCAGTAAGACCTAGGAAGCCTCTGGGCTCTGTTACAGTAGTGGGTACATGTCAATCAACCATAGATTGTGTCTTGTGTGAGTCAGTAGCCACCCCCTTGGAAGAGATAATATGGCCCAGATACTCTAATTCACCCTTAGCAAAATCACACTTGGACTTCTTGACATAGAACTTGTGAGCCCTGAGCAACACAACACCTCTCTGAGATGATTGGCATGTTGTTCCAAAGATGCACTGTATATCAGAATATCATCCACGAAGACAATTATAAATTTCCTGAGAAAAGGCTTCAAGATTTGGTTCATAATACATTGGAAGGTTGCAGGGGCATTGGTGAGCCCAAATGGCATCATCCTAAACTGATAATGGTCATGGTGGGTTTTGAAGACAGTTTTATACTCATCTTCATGTTGCATTCTTATTTGTTGAAATCCTGACTTGAAATCCAGTCTTGTAAAGTAGCAAGATCCAGTCAGCTCATCTAAAATTTCTTCAATCAGTGGCATGGGAAACTTATTCTTTATAGTAATGGAGTTCAATCTTCTGTAGTCAACACAGAATTGCTAGGTTCCATCCTTCTTCTGAACTAGCAATACACGAGAGGAAAATGGGCTAGTGCTAATAGAGATGAGACTAGACTCCAAAAGAGCTTTAACTTGTCTCTCAATTTCATATTTATGTAATGGTGAATAGTGATAGGGCCTTGAGTTCACTAGGACTAAACCAGGGAGCAGAGGAATGGAGTGGTCATGATCTCTATGTGGAGGGAGGTTTGTTGGTGTCTCAAACACATCAGGAAAATCATCTAGTACTTGTGAGATGGCTGATGGTGTTGGCACTACAGGTTGTACTGTATCTTGTTGTATCACAGCTAGGGCCCAAATGTCATTTCCCTTATACCACTTCACAAATTGTTCTAGTGATAATGCAGTCAAAGAATGTTGCTCAGTCTTGACACCTTATATATATATAGGTTTACCCTGCTCTTGAAACTCATTTGTTTTAAGTTCCCAGTGGCAAATCATGGGGTTGTGTGTCCTGAGCTAGTCATACCCTAGGATGGCATCATAAGCTGACATCTCTAGGACCCTCATGTCAGTGTGAAGAGTGTATCCATGCACCCGCCATTCTAAACCCCAAACCTGGGAATTAGACTGAAGAAGTTCACCATTTGCTACTCTGACCTACATAGTTTGTGTTGGGACAATAGAGAGGCCTGCCTATTGCACAAATGAACTATTGATAAAGCTATGGGAGCTGCCAGAGTCCACAAGGATCAACATCACCTTGTTATGAACCAATGTCATGAGTCTCATGGACTTCCCACTCTCAGTGCTAGAGATTGCATTCAGAGAAAGCTGACCCATCTCTGAAGTCAGAGCATCCTCTAATGCTAATTGATTCAGGGTGCCCTCTGTGAGTTCCACATCTAGATCATTCACCACAATTGCATTCACCTGGGGCTTTGTCCTTTTAGTGCATTTCTGGAGATGGCCAGGCAAGAACTTTTTACCATAATAATAGAAGAAATCATTTGCCTTTCTGAAGTCTCTAAGCTTCCTTTCTCTCCACAATGTGCTAGAGGCATTGGACTATTGTGTGTCTTGGTTGAAGCTTGTTGCCTTTGCTGATGCCCACTTAGCTGATTTGCTCTTAGCTCTTTCAACTGCTTGATGCTGAATTTTGGCTAACAAGGCAGCCTTGTCCACAGAATCAGGTAAATGAGTTTGAACCACAAACTTAATATCTTCTTTGAGGCCATTGACAAAGTAGGCAGTGAAAAACAACTCAACAAATCCTAGATTGTACATTGCAACTTGAAACTGCATAGCCTGGAATGACTTAGCATATTCCTCTACTGACCCCTCCCGCTTCAACTGCAACAAATCCTGAAGAGAGCTATGATAATCATAAACACCAAATTTCTCCTCAATAGCAGCACCAAACACTGGCCAACTGCCCAGCCCATGCTTTAGCTTATACATTTGCAACCATTTAGCAACGTTTTCTCCCATGTGCAGTGATGCAGCAATGGTCTACATGCACTTAAGGATATTGAATATGTGAAAGTAGTCAGCACATTTGTCAAGCCATATGCGAGGATGCTCACTAGTGAACTTCAAGAACGACATCTTAGGTAGTGCAGTTCAGTGTAATGGAACATCCTCTTCTGACCTATTGCGGCCAAACGTCGAACGGGTGGTGTGCTGCTGTGTACTACTCGGTGGCTGACCATGGTGGATGCCACTACTAGACGCACAACCGCCTCTCCTATGGCCACAATCTACAACACCAGCGCCATCTAGTCCTTCATAAACTGAGACAGTGCTTGAGAAGTTAGCACCATATGTTGTTGTGCAGCGTCTTGTGCTCTCAGCTTATTGTCTTGTGCTTCCATCTTCACATGGAGGAGTTCCACACTCTCCTGAAGCTTCTCCCAGCGGGTGTCGTTGCGCACAGACTCGGCCGCCATGGCATCCAACACAAATTGGGTCTACAGCGAGGGCTTTGGTGGTGCTTTTCTCTTTGGTGCCATGGTGATCACACCTTGAATCTCGCCAACCTAGGGTGGATTTACAGGAGGATTTGCTCAATGAATGATTTCGCTTTGCAATTCCTCAACCAACCACCAAGTGCAATTTTACGACAAGACCAAAGGACTACATATCTAGTGCCATGGCAGGCCGAG
The DNA here is from genome assembly GCA_008808055.3 of Sporobolus alterniflorus. Taxonomy (NCBI): domain Eukaryota; kingdom Viridiplantae; phylum Streptophyta; class Magnoliopsida; order Poales; family Poaceae; genus Sporobolus; species Sporobolus alterniflorus. Next base: position 1,976 of record VSTD030002095.1, on the reverse strand, counting down.
GATCGATTGTCTCTAATACCACCTATGATACCCCTTTGCTACTGGCGGCGAGGCGGCAACGCGAGGTATCTCATCGACGGGAGGTCACCGATAACTGCTTTACTGAGGAAGGAATAAAGTTCTGTTTTGTTTGTTACCCCTACTCGTAGATAGGGTTGACCCCCTTATAGGCAGCTCGCAACTGTCATCTGGCTCGCCGGCTGGGCCCATTGGGTCGCAATCAACTCAACTCAAAAGATAAAAAATAATCTTCAGTTCCCGCTATCGCCCGTGGCCTCCACAGATGTCACATAGACACCATTCGTATCCGCCGCCACCAGCTACGTGAGGCAGCAAGCGGCGATGAGCACCATGACAAGCAAAATCTAAGACTGCATCATCGATCTCTAGCGTCGACTCCATGCTGCCACCTAGATGCCCGCCTGGCTGGAACCTAAACACATTCATGGAGGCGATGACGGCTCATGTATAGAGGAGAAAACAAGGTGGGCCCACCTACCGGTGCAAATTGTTGTGGGAATGAAAGCTGTGGTGATCGGACGGTCTGGGGTAAGGACGACGTGATAAGGACCAAATCCGTCATCTCCCCTTCCTGGCGCCATCTGACTGTGATCAGATCTTAGAAATCCTCGTTCCTTCTTCCTCCTCCATGTCTACCAAACCCTAACCCTAGCACCAAGACAGCCATGGCTGACACCCAGGGCCTGCTTAACATCATTGACATCCCATTCTTCATCCCCACTGATGACGAGGGGGTGCCTTAGCCCGAGCCGCCCAGCACCAAGACCATCTCGGGCCTCTTCCACCACATGTCGCATAGTAGCGTCACCTATAGCACCTTCCACCCCATCCTCCCCTCATCGCATAAGGAGCTCATGCCCGACCTGTCCTTCTCCTCTTGTGGTGAGGAGGTCACCGTCCTTGTGTCTGCCCATGGCCTCGTCTACCTCCGTGCCAACTACATCATTGCCAACCCTTTCACCTACAACCAGGTCCACCTCCCGTGCCACACCCACGATCACTTCACGAACAGGGTTCTCGCCATTGTCAACACCTTCGAGGAGGCGGCTACCTCCTGTCTGATCCCTGTGCCCGAGGAATTGCAACAATGGCCGCACTAGGAGCTTAGAGAGATGAACCACACCCTCTCCGTCACTTGCATGGATGACTGTGTCAATGAGGTCCGTGTCATTTTGCTTCACCTCCATAACATTGACATCAGGTGGTCTTTGTTGGAAAGTTGTGAATTATTCTAAATCCATATTTTAGTTTGAGATAATTTTCATGAATGTTCAGAAGAACTAACACAAACACCAGGTGAAACCAACCCATTGCTACAAAGTGAATCATGGGCTCACCTTTGAGTTTTATTGACACTTGGATGATTAAAGCAAAGTAGATGAAGTAGGCCGTCGATGTAGATGATCCCGAACGTCCTCATGGCAACGCGAATTGTAGATGTACAACTTCGAGTGGTCACCCAGATGCGCTGCCCAGAAACCTTATTGCCGTCCCTCATGTGGGCTTCACGACGGTGAAGGTTCGAAGATCCCGCTCACCCGTCTCCTCGTGCATGTCAAGGAGTAGGGCCGGCAAGGTTGAAGCAGCTCAACACCATAACAGAGTCGTAAAAGAAAGGGAGGAAGAGGAGAATGGAGAGAAGTATTTTCTCGTAAGTCATTCTGGAGATCCTCCGAGCCTTTTATAGGCGTGACCCCTCGCAGGAGTTATTGATCTCGCTAATAACGCCCATTTGATTCTCATTATGCTGTTTAATTGTGTAATAATTATCTCTTGATTAATACGCAATAGTTTCAGATTTCAAAGGAGTTGATGTGGCAAAACACACTGTGAAAATGTGTGAATACTCGTGTGCATCACATGTCACGCGTTAGAACACGCGAAAATGCGTGAGTACACACTCGTGCGGGCATGTGTGTACATATAGGAAATCTCTCTCTCTCTCTCAATATTGT
>VSTD030002094.1:0-12211 GCA_008808055.3 Sporobolus alterniflorus | reverse complement strand
AGTGTTCATGCTAAAGCCTTGTTAAGTTTCTAAAAGAAAACCTTATTTGCATAAGGTTATACTTAACAAGGGCAAAAATGGAAAATTGCATGGTCGTAACACATGAACAGGGGTTTCTAACAAGAGTTCTAAGGTTCGACAGCTAAGAACTAATTTTGGTTCAATTTTCATCAATTTTGGAGCTATAGATAATTAATTATGAATTAATAACTAATTATCCAATATTAATTATTAAACTGGAATTAATAATTAAATCAATATAACTTTCTAATTTTATTTCAGAGATTAAATTTGAATTCAAATTATGGAATTGAAATTATAATTTTATCAAACTTAATCAAGTTTCTATGAATTTTCAAAGATTTAACAAGGTTATGAGTACATTAAAAAGGACTTAACTAATTTAATTGAATTTACAAGTTTATGCCAGAATTTGAACTAGAAGTTCAAACTAAAAAACAATTCAATCCAATTCTGAAGTTTAAACTGAAATCTAAAGTATTTGAATCCAATTCAGATTTGAATTGAAAAAGGATTGAAATAATTCTAAATAAAAATGGAAGACTACACTATTCATTTGGGCTCTGCCCTGGCCCAAGGCCACAATGGCATCGTGGGTGAGGCCCAGCACACCGGCCTAGGCTACGGCCTTTTGGCCAGCCCATGCCAACTGGCGGGGCCAGCACTCGCACGGCGCGTGGCCACCACGCGCGGCCGTGGCCATAGCGCCCATGGTAGCGCCGGTGGTGATGGCTCTACGTTGGCAAAAATCCGGGAACAAGCGAGGGAAAATGAACCCCAGGCTTCGGCCAACACGCCACTACACGAAAACCTAAGAGAGAAGGCCGGGAAGGGCTACTCACCGGAGAGGCGATCAACGCGGTGGAAGAAGACAGAGCCGGCAGGGGACTTCACTGCAGTGGGAGAAGGTGCTCCAAAGTCGGTTCCCGAGCTACACAAGGGGACCTAGGACGTTAGGAACCACTTGTCCGGCGACGAGAAGCACAGGGGAAGGAGCTCACCGGCGATCGACGGAGGTTGTCGGCAAGATCCGCTGTAGGGGGTGGAGGGGTGGAGCTTGAGCTGCAAAAACAAGAGCAAAAGTTCCGTGAGCTCGAGGCGGTACTTTGAGTGGAAGGAATTAGTGAATGGGTGGCTAGAACTTTGGCTAACCGGCGGTGAGTGGTGTCGGCAATGAAGCTCTGGAAACAGCGGTGGAAGGAAGGAAAAGAGAGTTTCTCCTCTCATGGTGCGCTCTTTTATAGGTGGCGGAGGCAAAGCAGGTCGCACATGGCGTTGCGGGCCTGAGCGAAATGGCATCGGCGACGTGGTCTAGCGGGAGTCGAGCGGCGCGCCAGGTGATGCAATCTTTTTGAAATAGAGGCATAGCCGGGTCGCTGGCAAGTGGGCCCGCGGTCAGTTTAAACGACTGGGTCAGTAATGTATCAATGGGCCGGCCCAATATCCTGGGAAAAATGAATTTTCCAAATATTCAAAGTAGCTCAAACTTACAAATTCAAAATGGAAGCTTTCCTTTGCTCCAAAAAATTTCAAACTTTGCATGGGGCTAGAATTGAATATTTTGAACAACTTTCTCAATTGGATCAACTTCAAAATCCCAACAGAATTCATGTTATAAATTCTAGAACATATTCCAATTTGAAACTTGTATGAATTTTAAAGGGTTTCGAACCTTGTGGAAAAAATATGGTAAATTCACTAAAGTTCTATCTTGACTTGCTCTTCCCAAATCTGAATTCAGTTGGGCACACTTGTATGCCCAAAATTGGAGTTCTAATACAAGTGCCAAAGTGACTTGATTTGAAAATAAGAAATGAGTTTGAATTTGAAAATTCAAACCACACAACACTTATAATACAAACCAACACAACTGGGATTTTATTCAAGATTCCAAATTACATAGCGAGTTACTGTTCAAAATAATGTAGCTGCTACAGTGACACTAGGGTTGTCACAGGGCCTCGATCCACAGCGGAACTCAGCCCGGCCAGCTAAAACAGCCTGGTCCACTGGAGCCTTTCAGCCCATGGAACTGAAATAGGGGACCTCCAATCCCCTTCTTCCCATCGTGTTTCACCAATGAAATCCCACCGGCCAGCGGCGAGTCAGCAGGGAAGGTGTTGCTGTGGAGGACGCCGGGTCCATGAGGGACCGATGGAAAGCGGTTGAGTGGGATGGGCTCATAGTGGAGGGCTCTCAATGACGATGAGCTCAAGTAGAAGAAGAACTCCGGCAGGGGCTCAGACATGGGGTTGTCAGTGGTCAAGTAGTGGTCAGAGAGTGGTGGTGCAATCTTGCGGTGCTCACGGTGTTCATTGGCTTGACTGGTGAACGACGGTCAACAGTGGAGCGGCGTAAGGAAGATGGCAGAGGTAGTCGACGACGGCAAGCAGAGATGGCGGAGGCGGCAGAGCAGAGCAGAGGCGAAGGTGGGCGTGAGGGGGAGTGGTGAAAGTGGAGAGGGGTTCTCTGGCGACGCCCACGCGCGGGGATAAGGCCGGCTATGGCACGTGGAGAGGTGGCAACGACCAGTGGCGGCCGGTACAGCAGCGTTCGGTGCCGTGAGCACAGTGCCCGGGCTGTAGAACACACGCGCTACCGGGTAACTGGCATGGGCGGTAAAAACTGATTTGGGATACTGACAGGAGGGCCCCGCCATTGTAAATATTATTCAAATTTTCAAAATCAGCACAAACATGTAAATTCCAAACGAAGGCCTTCCAAATGTCCACAAATACTCAAACTTTGTATGGTGATAGATTTGAATATTTTGAACATCTTTCTCGATTGGGCCAACTTCAAATTACAAACAGAATTGATGATATAAATTTTAGAACAAATTCAAATTTGAATCTTCCATGAATTTTAAAGGGGTTCAAACCTTATAGGAAAAATCTGGGAAATTCTCCAAAATTCTATCTTGACTTGATCTTCCCAAAAATGAATTTAGTTGGGCACACTTGTACACAAGAAAACTAAGTTTCTAAACAAGTGTCAAATGACTTGGTTTGAAAATAAGAAAAGAGTTTGAATTTGAAATTCAAACCATACAACAGTTATAATACAAACCGAATCATACTAGGATTTCATTCAAGCTTCCAAAGTACATAGTGAGTTACTGTTCAAAACACTATAGCTGCTACAGTGACGATAGGGGTGTCACAGGCACCCGGGCCGCAGTGGACAATATCTCCCACAGCTGGTGCACCTCCCACGCGGCCGTCACCACCTCCGCCAGGATTGTGGCCACCTTCGGGTCTAGGCTACTGGCGTCCACCCCTACAGCCATATCCAGGTCAGCCTGGAGGTCCTCCACACCCATAGATGGGTTAGGGCTACTGGCCACCACCGTAGGGATCTCCACCTGGAGGGCAGGCGCTGCCACCCTTTAGATCGCCTCCGTTCAGGACATCTCCGCTTCGAATGATGACTTCCACACCACCCACGGTATGTTTACTTGACTACTTCACATTCCTTTATGTTTCCTAACACGTCCATTTACATGTCTTTCAGGGTGGCCTCTTCAACCGGATGGGAGGATCTGGCGGCAACGATGCGGCTCCATAATAGTTGTTTCACTTGTTGTGAACTAGTCTTAAAGTTGTCGTAAACTATGTCATAAATTATGTTGTGGATTTCATGAATGTGTGTGATATTGTTATGCATATCATATATTCATCCTATATATTCTGCCTGTTTTGGAGGCTCCCCGTCCGAAGAGGCAGTCAAAACAGGCAATGATAAAAAAATAAAACCATTATATTCATCGGGTCCGAGGAGGCAGTCAAAATAGGCAGTGGTAAGAAAATAAAACCATTATATTCATCGGTTAACCGATGAATATATGCGACTACCTGTCAGATCCGTGCCCCGACCCCCTGCCCTAATACGTTCATCGGTGATGTGTCACCGACCAATATAATGGGATATATTCATCGGTTCCACATCACTGATGTACCAATGAAGAGGTCAACATAAATTCATCAGAGTTATATTTGTCGGTTAACCGACGAATATACCCTATGTTCATTGGTTTAGAAGGTATATTCATCAGTTTTGACCAATGAATGAGTACATGTTTCCTGCAGTGCATGGACCTCAAAGAATTACTCCAAGTGTATTTCCACTAGGATACTTTCTTATGTGTGGTGGGAAAATATTGGTTTGCAAATAGTATATTTCTCAGGTTGCCAAAAAATGTTAAGGACCTAAGCAGAATAGAACCTGAGACCTTTACCATGGTGAGGGGCAGGAACTTAGACCAACGCCAGCAGCTTACCTATGGGGATGCGGAGGGATAGGAGCAAGAGAGAGACACTCGCTGATATCCACTCACACGAGGCCTTATGGGAGCTGAGGTGCGGATCCACGCGCTGCATGCGCACTGCTGGTGGAGCTGCTCCCTCTTCGGATGCGAGTGCTGATCCGGCGCCTACTAGAGTCGGTCTTACCACTGCAGCAGTTTCTGAGATGTGTTGAAACATGGTTTCTTTTCTATTTGTAAATTCAATAATAAGTGTTGCTAATGTTTACATAAAAGAAGTGGTGAGGAACAGGGATCAAACCAAGGAGCTTACAGTGGTAAGGAGCACAATTTTACCACTATAGGGCTCGTTATGTTAAGCCTCCTCTCACCCGGAATGAGCAGGACTGAAGAGGATTAAGATGAATTTTGACTTACATAGGATTTAATCCCTTCCATTCCCCTTCAATCCGGCCGGTTTCTGTCCTAACCGAACGGACCCAAAGTGATTTCTTAGATGTGGTGGAAAATATTTGTTTGCAAATAGTATATTTCTGAGGTTGCCAAAAAAATGGTAAGGACCTAAGCAGAATAGAACCCGAGACCTTTACCACGGTGAGGGGCAGGGACTTAGACCGACGCCAGGAGCTTACCCTTGCAGATGCAGAGGGATGGGAGCAGGAGAGAGACACTCGCTGATATCCGCTCACGCGAGGCCTTATGGGAGCTGAGGTGCGGATCCACGCGCTGCATGCACACTACTGCTGGAGCTGCTCCCGCTTTAGATACGGATGCGAGCGCCGATCCGGCGCCTGTTGGAGTCGCTGTTACCACTGCAGCAATTGCTGAGATGTGTTGAAACATGGTGAGGAGCAGGGATCAAACCAAGGAGCTTACAGTGGTAAGTGTTGGGGGTGAGCCTTCGACTACGGTCAAAGGTTACCTCAAACGGCTCCCGCTAGTTGGTGTTTCAGACCTGCAGTACACAAAGTTGTTTTGCAGACAGACGAAGGCTCCGGGGGCATACCATCGAAAGCTCGGGCAAAGAAGAGGAGTCGAAAGACCTGCGGAGAATGGAACCATAGGTTACGAGTCACCAGCATCGACACCATCAAAGATCGAAGGATGACACGCCGCCTAGGACACGTGTCAGCGTCTCATTTGACACGCTATGTAATGATTACCGGATGTAATAGACTAGATTACCCCCTGACCATACACTCCATTGGCGGGGTAGGTGGTTAGGGGTATTTAAGGCATTGTAATAAGATATTTGACCTCCCAGATAAATAGATCCTCACAGGCAGCCATTCAGGGACGGTGAGCGAATTATTTTGCCTCACTTTTTGTGCCGCTTTCCGTCTTCGTATTGAATTTCCTTTCTCTTCACGTTGGAGTTAGATAACCTTCGGCTATCTGACCCCAACATTGGTGCCCACCGTTTGTGTGCTCGAGAGAACACCCACATCATGCCACCCAAAGAGAGAGTCGGAAGGGAGTCTTCAGCCGAAGACCCATCCCAAACGGGCGAAGGTCAAGCCACAGAAACAACTCAAGCAACTAGCCACCTGCAAATCCCCACCCAACCCAACCCCGGCAGTAATATAGACTGAAAGCTAGAAGAACCACCACACCAACCATCAACCCAAGCGGAGGCCCTCAACATGAACACCTCTGCACCAGCCACTTAACACCCAACCCAACACCAGAGCAATGAAAATCAAGAAGAGTAAGAGCAAGATTTGGAAGAAGAGATTGAAGCAGTCATTGAGGATGAGTTGGCACAGCTTCGCCAGGAAAATGAACGTTTGCGAGTCATGCAAGAGCAGTTGGCTAGAAGAAAGGCAATGGTGAAGAGGGCATCGACTATGTAGCATCAAATAGAACAGGAACGGGTAATCCAGATGGAGCTCCAACAATCAATAGAACGCCTTCGCCACCAAGAAAGTGAGCCTACAGTGCAAGAACCTCCGTTACAGCACTATCAGCCATCGCAGCCTCAACAGAATTCGTTCCATCAAGCAAAACAAAACAGCATCGACCCCAAATGTCCTCTAGCTGACAACTTGTAGTTAGCACCATTGCCAGCTCAATATAGAGCAGCACCTCTACCAAAATATCATGGAGAGTTTGATACCCAAAAGTTCCTTATGTAGCCGCAATAGCCTCATTTGTCAGAGATGACACAACCCTCACAAAGTCGCTCATCATATTACTTGAAAATGCAGCAGCAAACTGGTACGTGAGGCTACCCCCGAGATCAATCATGTCATGGGCACAGCTAAAAGAGAAGTTCTTGGTCAATGTCCAAGGTTTTCAGGTGGATATTACCACAGAGGAAGATTTTTTCTCCTTCCAGCAGTACGAAAGGGAAACTTTGCCAGACTTTTTCTAAAGATTACTTCGGCTAAAAGCGTAAGCTCTGAAAGTCTCAAATGAACAAGCTATAACCCAAGCCATCAAAGCATTACATGCGGGACAGCTGCACAGTCACCTAGTCAGGGAGCACCCAAAAACACTTGAAGGATTGTATGAAGAATTCTGGAAGTTCAGTAGGTCAAAAGTGTCTCACTACCGCAAGCTGGACCAGCAGAGGAAAGTAACAAGTGAAAGCGAAGGTTTCAGATCATTCAAATATAGCAAAGGGAAAGAAGGCACAACAAGTTTTGACGCAGCTCACAAACAAGTTTACAGCATTGACTCTGATGGATGTGGACCTCAGGAAAATTGGGAGAAAAAACTCAGGCCTCCGCAGCAAGAAAACAAAAGCAGACCCTATGAGCCAAGAAGAGACCACTAGCAAGGCAGAGGCAGTTACTCCAATAGGGGCAGAGGCAGGGGCCGCGATATCAAGATAGGCCTTTGTACTGTATGTTTCATGAGAAAGATACTGACCATCGGACAAGGGATTGTCCTGTCTTCCTCAAATCCAAAAAGAAGATGGCACAAAAGCCAGCCCAACCTTTGGAATCAAGCACAATGAAAGAGGTCAATCACACATCCCATTGGAACCAACCTTCACAATCATCATCTTCGAAACAACCTTTGTACAAAACTATAACCATCGCCCAGAATACCAACCCAACTACCACAGATATCCATCGCAATACCACCAGCCATACAATTACACGACGCATGCAAACCAAACCCACACACCATAGCTAGCAATCACTTATCCTCTGCAACCTCTGCAAATAACATACCCCACCACAAGCTCGCAAACATCCCAACCAAAAACAGAGCCAAACAATCCACCTCCACTTCCACCCACAAGCCAAGAATCCCAGCAAGCAACAAGCTTTCCATCCTTCAGAACTATCCACACCATCACCGGAGGTTCCAACTTGATCTTAAAAAACATGAGATAGAAGCGAGAACACTACCACCAAGTAAATCATGTAGCAGTTGAGGGCTCCATAGTATGCACCAAATGGTCGCATTTTCAAATAACTTTCACCGAAACTGATGTCAAGCTCACATCTTTCCCGCATATGGACGCAATGGTAATAACAATGCATGTTGATAAATGGAATGTCATGAGAGTTCTGGTAGACAATGGAAGCCAAGCAGGAATACTATTTCTTTCCACTTTCGACCAGATGGGTTTCAATAAGAAGCAATTGAAGGAAGCTTCAAAACCACTCTATGGTTTCGGAGGGAAGAAGATTTAACCAATATGATCTATATCTTTGCCAGTGTCCTTCAGCACCCTGTCAAATTCCCGCATAGAGTATATAACTTTTGATGTGGTAGACATGTCATATCCCTACAACACCATCTTCGGAAGGGGATTCCTCAACACCTTCGAAGATGTGCTACATTCACTCTACCTCTGTCTAATGATACCCTCAAATCAGGGGGTCATCTCAGTACACAGCAACAAAAAAGATGCAAGAAACATAGAGCAAGGCTTTGCTCCAGGCCACAAAAATGTAAATTGTTTGCAAGATGAGAAAACAAAAAGCAACAACAACATTACAGACAAGCAAGGCAAAGGCAGTTTCAGAAGAAGGCCGATAGAGCCAAAATGCGAGATCAAAATAGTTCTGTTACACACGAGGGTACCTGACAAAATGGTGGCAATATCCCAAGACTTGACACAAGAGGAAGAGAAAGATCTACTTTCGTTCCTAGATAAGAACAATGATGTGTTTGCATGGAGAACCTCCGATATCACGGGAGCAAGCAGAGACATAATAGAGCATAAGCTAGAAGTCAATCCATCTGCAAGACCAAAGAAACAAAGGCTCTGCAAGGTGATAGATGAAAATAGAGACATTGAATGGAGACAAGAAAATACTGCACCAGGTCCCAATATACTTTGTCTCCGAAGCTTTGGGCAAGCTAGAACCCAAGCGGACCGGACCGTTCGTGGTGATGGAAAAGACAAAACCAGGATCATTTCGCTTGGAAGACAACGAAGGCAGGGTGCTCGAGCACACATGGAATGCCGACAACCTCCACTGTTTTTTCATTTAGCCAATTATGTAACAGCGAGGCTATGTAAAATATATACAAGCCATTGCATACTTTCTACATTTTGCAACTTCCATTTTAATTTGGGCCCATACTCTTTTTCTCATAGGGGAAACCCACAATGGTCTGTGGTTTTTAACGAAGCCGAGCTCTTGTACCTCAAGGCATCAATATAAGCTTTGATTTTCCCTAAAAGATTTTCTCAACTGATCACACGAGTTGAAATATCTAACAAGGTTAGATAAACATTCGACAGGCCGAAGGCCCAACAACCGAGAGCCATGGGCAAATCAAGTTCATTGAAGCCTCTCTGGCACCATCATTTAAAATTGTGGAAGTGTAAAATATTCTGGAATGAACGAAGCCCATAAAGCAAGGGGCTCATTTAAAATCGTGAAAACATAAAATGTTCCGAAAGGAATGAAGCCCAGAAAGCAAGGGGCTCATTTAAAATCACGGAAGCATAAAACGTTCTGAAAGGAACGAAGCCTAGAAAGCAATGGGCTCATTTAAAATCATAGAAGCGTAAAACGTTCCGAAAGGAAGAAAGCCCAGCAAGCAAGTGGCTCATTTAAAATCGTAAAAGCGTAAAATGTTCCGAAAGGACCGAAGCCCAGAAAGTAAGGGGCTCATTTATAATCACGGAAGCGAAAAATATTCCAAAAGGAATGAAGCCCAAAAAGCAAGGGGATCATTTTAAATCGCAGAAGCGTAAAATGTTCCGGAATGAACGAAGCCAAAAAAGCAATGGCTCATTTAAAATCACGGAAACGCAAAATACTCTAGAAGGAACGAAGCCCAGAAAGCAAGGGGCTTATCTAAAATCGCGGAAGCGTAAATTGTTCCGGAAGGAACGAAGCCTAGAAAGCAAGGGGCTCATTTAAAATCGTGGAAATATAAAACGTTCCGAAGGGAATGAAGCCCAGAAAGCAAGGGCTCATTTAAAATCGCAAAAGTGTAAAATGTTCTGAAAGGAGAAGCTCAGAAAGCAAGGGGCTCATTGAAAATTGCGGAAGCGTAAAACGTTCTGAAATGAACAAAGCACAAGAGGCAAGGGCTCATTTAAAATCACGGAAGCGCAAAACGTTCCGGAATGAACGAAACCCAAAAAGCAAGGGGCTCATTTAAAATCGTAGAAGCGTAAATCATTTTAAAAAAAGAAGCCCAAAAATATAAAGCAATTATCAAAGTTGAAAAATAACAAAATGTCACAAAAACACTAGGGGATGGCTCAAAATCGCCAAAACGCAGAACATTCGGAGCTAGCAAACATGACAAAAATAGAAGAAACTTTTCAAAAGCACATGCGGTAAACCAGGAGAGAGACTCGCTGATATCCGCTCGCGTGAGGCCTTATGGGAGCTGAGGTGTGGATCCACGCGCTGCATGCGCACTGCTGCTGGAGCTGCTCCCGCTTCAGATGTGGATGCGAGCGCTGATCCAGTGCCTATTGGAGTCGCTGTTACCACTGCAACAATTGCTGAGATGTGTTGAAACATGGTGAGGAGGAGGGATCAAACCAAGGAGCTTACAGTGGTAAGTGTTGGGGGCGAGCCTTCAACTACGGTCGAAGGTTACCTCAAGCGACTCCCACTAGTTGGTGTTTCGGACCCACAGTACACAAAGTTGTTTTGTAGACAAACGAAGGCTCTGGGGGCATACCGTCGAAAGCTCGAGCGAAGAAGAGGAGCTGAAATACCTGCAGAGAATGGAACCATAGGTTACGAGTCACGAGCATCGACACCATCGAAGATCGAAGGATGACACGCCGCCTAGGACACGTGTCGGGTCTCATTTGACACACTATGTAATGATTACTGGATGTAATAGACTAGATTACCCCCTGACCGTATACTCTATTAGTGGGGTAGGTGATTATGGGTATTTAAGGCATTGTAATAAGATATTTGACCTCTCAGATAAATAGATCCTCACAGGCAGTCATTCGGGGACGGAGAGCAAATTGTTTTGCCTCAATTTCTGTGCCGCTTTCTGTCTTCGTGCTGAATTTCCTTTCTCTTCACGTTGGAGTTAGATAACCTTCCACTGTCTAACCCCAACAGTAAGGAGCACAAATTTATTAGAGTTAGTAATGTATTAGTACTGTTTATAAGTAGTTAGTGTACTCACAGCGGATAGAGGTGCTATCATTACATGAAAATAAAATGATCTCATTGGCTGAAATATTTTCAAATACACTATATTGTATACATGTTGTGGGGTACGGGTTTAAAAAAATTGAAAATGTTTTACTATTTTCTGGTTATTAAATGATTTCTGCATGGATATCAAAAGTAATTCCAAATTGAACTACATGTAGCTGAAATAAGATTTGAAATATTACATAAAAATATAATTAGACTCATAAGTTTCATAATAGCTCATTTATCATAGGTAGATGAATAATTCAATTGTTTGCTATGTACAGTTGAATTTTACATTACGAAATTAGAACATAATAATTGTAATAATATCTAAATTTTGTCTGAAATTGTAAAAATTATAGTGGTAATATATTTTGTGTCCATAAGCCTGTCATAAAAAATCTAAATGATTTCAGCAAAGTGAAAGTATACATTGTTCACAAAATTGTTATATTGATCACATAGTTTCACCTAAACTAAGTCAAGCTTTAAAATTTTCATACCACATGAATAATTTCAAACTTGTATGCACATATATTTTGGACATAACCATACATTGACCATAATATGAGAATATATCAAGTTACATCAGCAATTCTCATCTAAAATAATATTTTTCTTATTTTCATTTAAAAACAATCTATATAAAATCAAATATATATAAATTAACCTGGAAATAAAATGATCTCATGATGTTGGTTTCAAGATTTGGGTATTTGCAAAACAAATCAGAGTGTATTCCTATTATGTATATATTTTTTACTTGAACGGCTCGTGGCTGAAAATTGATTGTCGTTATTTATTCGTGGTTATTACTTGTATTTGGCTTGCATTATCAAATATCAAATGCATTATGAATTTTTGCCTCATCAAACAAATAGGTTATTGCTATGATGAGTTTACGTTGGCAAGCAATTTATTGTAATGAATGTTCATTGATGCAACAAGAGAATTACCATGGTGTATAATTCATTGTGACATTAGTTTTTGCAACAATTTCTCTACGGTTGTAACAATTGTTATTGCCACGGAATACTGGCCGTTGCAACTGAGGTTACTACAACTAAATAATCTCTGTTGTGAAAACACCATTTTGCAATGGGACAATTTCCATTGTGAAAAACCCTATTGCCATGAAAAAATTATTGATGTAACAATGATTATTGCCACGTATGGTTTGCTGATACAATATGTTGCTTTTTTTACCACGTAATGATTGTCATTGCAATTGAGGTTATTGCAACGAATGATTGGTGATGCAATAGACCATATGGCCACGAAAGATGGTCATTGCATAAAATGTTAAGGCAACGATGTTACGCGTGGC
>VSTD030002093.1:0-12211 GCA_008808055.3 Sporobolus alterniflorus | reverse complement strand
TGTGCTATGCTTAGTAATGTAGCTTATCAGTACAGGACGAGTGGTTGGAAACAACTCATGATAGGGCCCTTTCTACCGATGGAGGTCCTATGTGGTTTATGACTTTCACTTTCAGAATGTGGCACAATATGAGACCGAGCAAGGCAACTAGGGAAAAGTGGAGAATACCATATGAAAAGGTTGGTGAGTGGGTTGTTTTCATGTTTGGATCTCCAAAGGTGGTAGCCCCTACCTGGGTCGATTAAGGACCGCATCGGTTGGGCCCTGTTGATCAAGGATCGATTATGTACTGATGCATATGGGATTTATGTGGTCGCACAAACTCAGTAGCTTCAACAGTCATTGAGTTGGATGATACCCTACCTTGCTTAACAGATGTACACTGGGATAGTGTGTGAGCCACCCATGGATGCCTGTCGAGGTGTCATGTGAAAGACATGCACTAGCGTGAGGTAGGACCTGACCCAACTCTTTGATAGTCATCACGAAAGGAGGCCACTCATGGTGTCTGTGTGACTCATGTGTGTCATATTGTCAGGTTATTTCCCTTGCAAGGTGTATATTGATTCGAATCTCCATGACACCCTCAGATATGGGTGAGGCTTGCTTCCTGTGTTCAAACGTAGTAATGGAACTTTATTATGTTGGTTATGAGAATTATGATTGTTGACTACTTTGTAGTCAAGGCATGTTAATAATCAAAGTTGATTGAGTTACCTTTGCATTATTAGCATATGTTGTAAACTTGTTTATTGTTAATCAACTTAACTTCACTAATAACATGCTTAAAAGTGATTAGAAGTAGATGCTAGTAGGCTGAGTCTGTTATTTCATTCGAAGCCTTTGCATGTCTAGTTTTGTGGCTTTTAGGTCATGACGGATAAGTCTTGCTTAGCGTAGTCGCTCAAGTTTTGCTCTTGTTGTATCTCTTCTGTGTGCAGGTGAGGATCTTCCGGTGATGCCGATGAGGGCTCCCAGTGGGAGGTCCAGACCAATGAGGGTTGTGTGGGCTACTGGGACTCATAGGCGTAGGTGGGTGAGGAAGGCATTCTTCTCTAGGGCGAGGGGAATATCTTATCGTGAGAGAATCACTTTCACAAACTCTGAACTATCTTTGAAATAGTCTTTTGGAGCTTCACCTTTTATAACTCTAATACATGAAACTAATGTGTAATAACTCTACTTAAGCTTCATATATGGTATTCTATTATTGTATGTGTTGTGTTTGTGTATTCTCACTTCATCCAGAACACCTTGATATGATCCTGGGAGACAAACCACTTATTTCTGAGGTGGTTTTGTCATAGGAACCAAGACTAAGTCGCAAGGCAGACATTACAGATCGTATCTTTCAATACGACATGTACTCAATTAAGCCACACCATGAGAAGGACACGTCCGTGATTCTCATCACACGACAGAAGTCCACACTTAACCTTTAGGTGGTGAAACTTCGCATGTTATGAGGAACATATTCACTTCCATTAATAAATCATAATTAAATAATGTACTATGAAAGTTCAGGTGCACGGAGTGTGTAAAACAGGAACAATAACATGTATGGATTTTTGTATAAAGTATTTTATTACTTTTCATTTAGTTTTATGTGGATTAACAATTAAGTTGAGTACTTAAAATTTAATAACCTGAGATTTATAAGCTCTATGATAATTTCCTATTTTATGCAGGTTTAGCATACTCAGAGCAACTGCCAAACCAAAAATGACATTTTTCTATGCAAGGAGAATTTCTAATGATTTAATGATTGAAAAGTAGAGATTAAATCATAACTATAATTCTGTACAGTCAACAAATGATGTGCTATTTTATAATAGCAATTGGACACGAGATGATGATGCATGCAAAGTTCAAGTGCATGGATTTTTAAATGATTTAAACATGCTTTGGCTTCTTGGAAATTTATACAGAATATTATTGTAAAAATAACAGAGTGGTCAAGTTCTCTGGTAGATCTTCCTACAAGGATTGCAACAAAATTTAGTTTCCTTTTTCTGGGGTTTCTACAATTCCTATGAATTTTAGAAGTTTGAATAGATTTCTGAGAATTATTTAACCAAATATGAAATCTGGAAAAAGAAAACGAATAAATGGCTACTGGGCCAAAATCGGCCCAAGGCGTCGCAATGCTGGCCCAGCCCGGTGGTAAATCCAGTCGAGCTGGCCCAACGTGATGTGACGCACACTGGAAGTGCTCCCTGCACACCCGGACCGTGCGGTGGCATGCTCATCGACAGCTCGCTGGTGGCCGAGGTGGCCCACGGTGTGAGCACCAGCGCCGTGCGGCACATCTGCTGGACAAAGTTGCGGAGGCGGGGACTCACCCTTGGAGCATGACATCGATGCAGCGGCGGGTTTGGTCCGAGGCAGTGGTGTTCATCAGCGGAGGATGCGTGATGTGCTCAGTGGCGACTCTGGGAGAGAGAGAGAGAGAGAGAAGGATTTGGCGCTGCCCAATTTGAAAGGACGGAGGAAGTAGTGCATGGGAGGCGGAGCGAGGCAGTGGCTGGCGGCAGTGCTTCGGCGAAATTTGACCAGGGTGGGGCTGCTCCGGCACCTGGAAGTGGTGAAATGGGTAAGGCGGCGGAGGAGAAGGCTGCCAGGGATGTTCTCGGGTGGAAGGATTCAATCGCGTGAAGGTGGCGGAAGGAGCGACGACAAGGTTTTAAAAGGAAATGACACGGCATTGTGGCTCGCCGTGTGTGGCAGAGAAAAGGTGAGCGGTGTGCATGAGGCTCGAGCAAGCGGCAGCACAAGCCTGGCGACGTGACACAACGGTGCTCGTGGCGATGCGACAATGGATGACAGTAGCAATGGGATGCGCTGACAGGGGGCCACGGCGGCAAGGCAGCATAGCAGGCCTGGCGTGGTGACAGGTGTCTGATACGCGAGGACAGCATGAAAAAGAGACATGGGGCTGACACGTGTGTTCCCTCAGGAGCTTAAATCTGGAATTTCAAACCAAATTGGTATATAATTTAATTTGAACCAATGCTAGGTTCTAAACTTAGCAAAATTCCAGGAAAATTCATGGGGATAGATATGAGGTAGTGAACAATTTCATTATTGAAACTTTTTCTGATTCAAAGTGGAATTTGAATTAAAATTCAGAGAACAAAAATAGCTGCTGAATTCATTTGGAATTTATTTAAAATATTTAAAAGTTTCAAAAATTTATGAAACTTGGTCAAAATTATTCTCTGTACACCTAGTTTCATTTAAAACTAACTTCAGGTGATTTGGTTACCTGTTGTATTAGCACTTGATTGATGGCTTAATGACAGTGGTTAGTGTTTTTGAAGTTTCTTTGAATGCTCTTATTTGATTGACTTATGAATATCAATTGAGTTTGAATTTGATTTCCACTTGATGATTTGGTTACCTATTGTATTAGCATTTGATTAGTGGCTTAATGACAGTGGTTAGTGTTTTCGTAACATGGTGTGTTATAGTAGGGTGGATGCACCTGAGACGCAGTGACAAGGCAGCAGGAGGATAAGGTATACCTCTGTAGGGTAGTGTGGCAGGGAGATTGAAGACTCTACACCGGCTACTCAGCCGCAAGCTACCACAGCCGGCTGCTGCACACACTATGGCCTGACGTCTTATCCCACAAGCTACACTATGTGTAACTATTGAGCCTTGAGATATAAAAGACTAGGGGATTTTCCTTAACCAAACAACTAGACTTGAACACACCTAACTTGATCACAACATCAATATAATCAAAGAGGACATAGGGTATTACTCCCAGCAGCCCGAACCTCTCTAAATCTTCATGTGTTCAGTTCATCGATTCCTTCCGGTCGGTTGCACGCATTAGTGGATTGACTCACCCGTAACTCCGAATCACTTTGTTGCGCCCAACTGGGCACAATCATATTTGTCCACAGACGCAAGAATTTCTGGTATGAAAGCTGCTCAACCATACAGGTGTTGTCTAATTACATGGCATGCTTGTGATTTCTAAGGAATTAACAATATACCTGCATGCATGTTTGATTTCAAGGTGAAATTTCCATTTTAATCAAGGGCACATGCATCTTTTCCACTAATGATGAACACGATACCAATCCAGCGTCATTTTGATAACGTAAAAATTATGCGTTACAATATTAAAGGAAAGAAACGGACACGGTAGGTGCGGAAACTGCCTTGATTTTGTTTATAAATCATTCCACACACCATCACATTCCACCTTGCTTGTCACAGCCAACAATCATGTCCAATTCCATACCCACCATTGTTTGCGCCCTTCATGCTTCAGCCTCTGCTCCACTAGCTCTCGCCAAACCAGAGGAACATCCCTCTCAGCCTATTGGTAGAGATGGCACAGAGGGCCAAAGGACTGGAGAGCACCCTCAGCCAAAGATCTCATTAAATCTAACAAAAGATGAGATTAATGAGGACCTCTTCTTAATGAAAAGTGTGCTCCCACCCAATCACCCACAACAGCAGAGACCCGTCGCAGTGCAGAAGATGCTTAATGTAAGATCTCTCTCTCTCTCTCTCTTCCTCTCTCCATTTTATACCTTTTTATTTTCTTATTTTATTTATTTACTTGGTATACACCGATTAGTATAATTAATATCTAGTGTATCATCTGCCGCTAGATCAGATTATGGACTGTTTGTTGTCAACTAATGGATGAGGTTACAGTTGTTATGTCCCCATGGAAGCTGAGCAAAGTAACATTGTGTGCCCATTGATGTGGCGAAGCGGCGGGTGAAATTTAGTGGGAATGCAGCATTTGAGGATACATCCATGTTACTCCCTTTAGCGAATCACTTTATCCATTTACACATGACCCCGGGAACAAAATCTTGGCTTAGTTTACTCCCTCAAACAATTCATTTTTGAAATATATATATATACCTTGTATTTTTTTCACGTCATACAAGTTGAATTTGAAGCTCAAATTTTCCATGGTCATAGCTCAAATAAGAACCTATGTAAAAATAATTATAACTTGTTTTTTGATTGTTTCTTCATAGTTTGAAAGCAATTAATGATATACACACCAATAATACTAAGAAAATATGTTGTAATTATTTTGACATAGGTTCTTAAGTCAGTGATCACCATGTTAAATTTTGACCCTCAAATTCAACTTGTATCCCAAAAAACTAAAAAGACAAATTGTAACTAGGAGTACATTGCACCAACTTGAATTGTTCAGTGAGTAAATCAAGATTTTGTTTTAGGCGGTGAAATGAACAAAGTAAATCCTGCAGGGGAGTAAAGAGGACTTTTACTATTTGTTATTACATTGCCACTCCATCTCAAACAACATCTTCAAATTCAAAACCTTAAAAGACATCGAACATATCATCACAAAATTGTACATACCTCACAATGATGAAAAATAAACATCACACTATAGTATTATATTTGGAAATTGAAAATGTTAATGTGTTGCATTTGCAGAGGTTGGTTCCTGGAGGTCCACTGGAAGGTATGGCACCAGAAACTTATTCTTTGATTCCCAAGAAGAACTAGCTGCCCACCGGTTTAAAGATTGTGGCGGCAACGTCATCAGTTACCTCTCTCCATGTGTTTCTACTATGCGCAAACTATCATCAGTGCAAAAATGTAGAAGTGTGATTGTCCAGTTATAAATGAAATTGTCTCTTTTGTTGTAGTGAAAACAAATTGTACCATCTGGTACTCCTTATGCTAAGTCTATATGTGTCTGAATAAAAATAATGGTTTTATTAGTTAAGTTATTTGATTTTTATATAAATAAAGTTGCAATGTTCCATTTCTTTGCATCGTTTTTTTGTTATTATAAAATGGATGGTGGGTCCCTCTACTCTTCCCACATTCTTTATCTAGGTCCAAAACTCACAATACACGGCAGAGCTAGGTCCTTCATCTTTTCAAATGAGGCAGCAAAGGTCAAATATGAATTGTGGAACTCTGTGATACGGTCTCACTTGAATTGTTTAATGACTTCCATGGATATGTCACTCATTCTTTATTTACATGTCTTATCTTGCTTTGCCTTTCTATCAAAAAGAGGTACCTAAGTAAATAAAAAGTGATTTAAATGATTGCCTATTTTCAAACAAGTTCAGTAAACAATGTAGTTTCTACCTACTAAATAAATCTATTGACTATGCTAGATCGGACCATCACAGTGGGTCATGAGCCCCCTTATACTGTTAGATAAGCCAACAATGTTATTTCTACACTGTAAAAAGGGCAGCCTAGTGCACGTAGCTCCCGCTTGCTTCAGGTCCAGGAAAGGATCCGACCACTTTAGGTCTTATGTATGCAGCCTTTCCCTACATCGTGAATGAATCAAAAAGTGGTGTCACTGATTTGATCCGAATCCCTATTGGACAAATCACCAACACATGTCTTTTGGTTAAGCTGTTGTTTCCAATGGAACCGACTGTAATTTTTTGTTGGTTGCAGAAATAATCAACGATGATGTTGATGTTGTGACAACGTGTGAATCAAAACTGTCTAAGAATTTTCATCACATTTGTGTTGGCTGATATCTGAAACTGTCTGTCTTGCTACCTAACTAACACCATTAAAGCCCATCAAGTCCGTGGGGTGCTAATGATATCTGATTGTATTCTCTATGGCAATGTTGTCAGTTTTGCAGAAGTGTGTTAAACGTCTGACCTGTTAACTCTTAAATCGACTGTGATGTTGCCTGGGTGTCAAAAAAGAATTTAGCATCCATTTTATACAAAAATCATTTACGTTTATAAATTTCCATTACGGACATTAATCATACATTAGTGTTCTCCATAAATAAAGAAATCATACATTACTGGACTATTAGCCTTTGTGTAAGCTATGACCATTGGTGATGAGAGGTTGGGAACTACAGGAAACATAGCGTTTTTCGGCGCCTCGAATTATTTTTGATGGCTTTGGCAGTAGCCACCGAAATTTAGTTGATTTTTGGCAGTTTTATTTGGCCCCGAAACTAACCTCTTATTTTTGGTAGCCAAATACCGCTGAAAATAGGTCATTACCGCTGATATGATATTTTTGATGGGTTTTCCTTTATTTTTGGCGCCTTCTGGCCACCAAAAATTCCTCCATTTCCTGTAGTGGGATCATGATCTTCTATGAGGTGGCAGTAAGTCGATTGATGAAGATCTCGATGTTGATGAAGAAGGCTCTAAGCAGAATGATCGAAACATTGCAATCACTACATCACGGCTCCGTTGGTTACCAACACACGTGAACATGAGTTGGCCTCATCAAGAAGGCTTATCCCTGCAAACATAATCGAGAACACAAGTGAGAATATGAAAGAATGCAACTAAACTTGCAGATGAATGATTAACTCAAGAATGTGGGGTTTTACATACCGTTGAGCGACAAAACTGCTTCTAATAGATTAATCTAAGCAAAACCTGACTAATCTCGATGGCGGCTATTGAATATATATGCTAGGGGTCATGGACGAACCCTAAGATGCATCCCTAGCAAACTCCAACTCGATACATTTACCATCGGCCCAAAATAGGTGATGCAGCAGTAGAAAGGTTCTAAAAATCTATTTTTTATGATTTCGGCCGACCATGATTCTATTCGATCATGATATTGGTTGCATTGGAAAGGTCATCTCGTTATCTTTCCATGCATATGTAGATCACCCAAATCGGAGGTCCGACAATTTGAAGGCAAGCTGGTCCTGGACTCTGAGTTGGACTTGAAGTCAGACTCTGTAACTCCGAATTGGATTGGATCTTCACCTTGTTGTGTGTGTTTTCTTAGCTCTCCAGCACAATCTTGATGTCTTACATGTTCTCCATGATCTACTCCTTGATTCATAATAACAATTAAATTATTAGGTAGCAACCTATTCTCAAGATCATTGGCGGATGAACATAAAAATGAGTTTACCTCACGATTTAGTCAATGTGCTCATGATCTCATAATTGGTCCATTCATCTCAATGGAAGGAGTGGTTGTATAAGACGTAGTAATGTCCTCGTCATTCTCCCCCTCTTGAATTGACGTCGTCCTTGATGGAACCTCATCTTCTTCTCCCAAGTAAGGTCGTAAATCTAAAATGTTAAATGTGGAACTAACCCTAAACTTCGGAGGCAACTCAAGTTTATATGCATTATCATTAATTTTCTCAAGAATCGTAAAAGGACCATCGGCATGAGACATAAGTTTAGACTTTCTCAAATCAGGAAATCATTTTTTCTTAAGTGTAACCAAACTAAATCTCCCGGTTCAAATTTTACTTCATTCTGACCTTTACTACCAGCAATTTGATACTTCTCATTAATTTTTTCAATGTTTAATTTAGTTGTTTCGTGCATCTTAAGAATAAATTTAGATCATTGAGAAGCATCAAAACATATTGTTTCGGAAGGTAGTAAGGGCAATAGATCAATAGGAGCATGAGAGTTAAAACCATATAGTACTTGGAACGAACTTATCTTGGTTGTGGAGTGCACGGATTTGTCGTAAGCAAATTCAATATGTGGTAAACACTCCTCCCACAATATAAGATTATATTTTAAGACAACCAACAATATAGTAGACAATATACGATTAACTAACTCAGTTTGGGAATGACATGTAGTAGAAAGCAACAATTTTGTCCCCAATTTAAACCACAAGGTTCTCCAAAAATGACATAAGAATTTAGAATCCCTATCTGAGACAATAGTATTTGGAACACCATGTAAATAAACAATCTAGAAGAACAAATTAGTAATATGTGATGCATTATCGCTCTTGTGGCATGGTATAAAATGGGCCATTTTAGAGAAATGATCAACGACCATAAAAATACTATCTCTCCCCCTCTTTGTTCTAAGCAATCCAAAGACAAAGTCCATAGAAATATCCTCCCAAAACACACTAGGAACAAGAAGAGGCATGTAAAGACCATGTGGGTTAAGTTGAGACTTAGCTTTGTTGCAAGTAGTGCACCATGACACGTAGCGTCCACATCGTGCTTCATCTTTGGCCAAAAAAAGTGAGTTGCCAGCACATCGTCAGTTTTATTCACTCCAAAATGTCTCATCAAACCACCTCCATGTGCTTCCTGCAAAAATAAAAGGTGAAGAAAACTAGCTAGAACACAAAGCTTGTTAGCATGGTACAAAAGACCGCCATGCATCACATATTTATTCCATATTCTCCCTTCTCTATAATTCTCATAAGCATCCTTGAAGTCAAACTCAGTAGCATATAATTATTTTACCAACTCCAGATGAAAAATTTTATGATCAAGTTGAGAGAGCATAGTATAACGTCTGAATAATGCATCAGCAATGATATTATCTTTACCTTTCTTATGCTTAATGATGTACAGAAAAGATTCTATGAATTCTACCCACTTAGCATGACGTTTATTCAGTTTTTCTTGGCCTCTAATATGTTTCAAAGATTCATGATCAGAATGTATAACAAGTTCTTTAGGCCAAAGATAATGTTGCCAAGTCTCTAAAACATGTACCAAAGTATGCAATTAATTGTCATAAGTCAAATAATTCAGACAAGGCCCACTCAATTTTCACTAAATTAAGCCATAGGTTTACCTTCTTGAAGTAGCACACCTCCAATACCAATTCCACTTGCATTGCATTCGAGCTCAAAAGTCTTACCGAAGTCTGAAAGTTGGACGAGCAGTGCATGAGTCAACTTGTCGATGAGGGTGTGAAAAGCTTGGTCTTGTGCAGCACCCCAACACAATAAAACACCCTTCTTCATCAAGTCATTGAGATGTGCCGCAATGGTGCTAAAATATCTCACGAAACACCGATAAAATCCTGCAAGTCCAAGAAAACTCTAAAGTTTTGTGAGAGTTGTAGGAATTGACTAACTTTTAATGACTTTAATCTTCACTTCATCCACCTCAATTCTCTATGGAGTCACAACATAGCCAAGAAAAGCAACTTGATTGGGGCAAAATGTGCACTTCTCAAGGTTAGCACATAAATGTTCAATGTGTTCATCCAAAGACTTGTTGTAAATCAAGATATTATCGAAGTAAACTACCACAAATTTACCAATAAATGAATGGAGAACTTCATTCATCAATCTCATGAAAGTTCTAGGTGCATTAGTTAAACCAAAAATCATGACTAACCACTCATACAAACCAAACTTAGTTTTGAAAGCAATTTTCCATTCATCGCCTAGTTTCATTCTTATTTGGTGGTAACCACTTCATAAATCAATCTTGGTAAGAATAATAGAACCACTTAACTCATCAAGCATATCATTTAACCTAGGTATAGGAAAATGATAGTGAATAGTAATATTGTTAATGGCTCTATAATCAACACACATGCGCCAAGTACCATTTTTCTTAGGAACCAAAATAACAAGAATGGTGCAAGGACTAAAGCTGTCTCATACATATCCATATTCCAAAAGCTCTTGGACTTGTCGCTGAATTTTCTTAGTCTCTTCCAAATTGGTTTGATATGCCATACGGTTTGGCAACGTTGTTCCCGGAATCAAGTCGATTTGATGTTCAATTCCTCTTAAAGGTGACAGTCCTGGGGGTATCTCGGCACAAAAAACATCTTTAAATTCATACAAAAGGTTAATGATAGCACGATACAAATGTGTAGTAATATCATCAAGAGAAAATAATACTTGCCTACACAATAAAGCATGCAAAGGTGTATCAACAGTGGCAGGAACAAAAAGATCAGATCGGGTAGCAAGCAAATCATGACTTTTTAATTTAATAGTGTTAGAACTCAAAGGTGGTGCTGTTTGGTCATGCAGAATTTCAGATTCATGTTTAGCAGTTTCAGCAATTGCCCTATCACATTGCACAATTTTATTTGGTGTAAGAGGAAGTAAGGTAATTTCCTTTCCATTGTGTACGAGGGTATATTTATTAGTTCTACCATGGTGAACAATATCGGTATCAAACTCCCAAGGGCAACCCAATAAAAGAGAACATACTTGCATTGGTACAACATCGCAATCGGCAAAATCATAATATGTACCAATAGAAAAGTGGTCTCGTGCTGTATGAGTTACCTTGGCCTACCACTGTTGTTGATCCACTAAATGTAGTATGGATGGATGTGAGCACGTGTTGTCAAGCCAATATTTGTTACAAAATCAGCACTCACCAAATTGTTGCAACTTCCTCCATCGATGACGGTGTGAACGTGATAATCTTTGATGACGAAGAAAATCTAGAATAAGTTATGGCATTGAAGCTTCTTGGAATGGTCCACGTGGGCACTCAAAATCTGCTGCATGACATAGGTCTTGGTGCAGTACTCACCCGTAAGCTCGCTCCAAAAGACCTGTGCACAGTCATCATCATCTGCTAGATCACCTGCATGGTTAGTTTGAAGTGCCAAATCATCTTCAATATCACTAGCACTTATATAGCCTCCGATAGTTGTACCAATGTAGGATTTATTGCTGGGAGAGCCTCGCTGGAAGTGACCAATACCATAGCAATGCTGGCATTTAATGTCCGATGTGTGACCAGTAGAGGTAGTGGATGAAGAAAACTTTGCTACTGTCGCTCCCTACAAAATATAAGCCTTACTCGAGTCCGTAGTGTAGGGTGCTGTTGCAGAAGGTGTCGACAACATGGAAGGAGCACGTGAAGCCGAAGGTGTCATCGAGGAATGAGCTCCAGAAGGCGCAGCAATTCTGGATGGGGTCGTAGATGCTGGACGAGGCATGAAGGAGGTCTTCATTTTCATCGGTTGGTGACCCCGCAATTCTTTTTTGGCCAACATAGCAAGATGGAACAAATGATTAACAATATTATACTCCTTATAATCAATAATATCCTAAATTTTAGTATGCAGCATAGAATAAAAAAGACAACTTATCCTCCGTTTCCTCATGTACCCCAGCTTGAATCATACCATTTTACAACTCAGCATAATAATCCTAAACAGACATAGCCCCTTGGTCTAAGCATTGCAATTTTTTTGCATAAGTCATGTTGATAGGAAGGAGGCACAAATATCTCATGCATAGCAGCTTTTAACCTATCCAATGTATTAGGTTGTAAACAAAGGCTATTCAATTCATTCCACTAGATAATAGAAAAATCCTTAAACTCACTAGTGGTCTATCTAACATGATGTTGTTCAGGAACAAGATGAGAACTAAATTTCTGGTCAACAATCATCTCCCAATCTAAATAACCCTCAACATCATATAAACCATAAAAAGGAGGAATAGTAAACTTAACTTTAGCAAAAGG
>VSTD030002092.1:0-12212 GCA_008808055.3 Sporobolus alterniflorus | reverse complement strand
GTAAAATTGATCATGCCACAATCACATCAGACAAATGAAAAAATAGCACAAAAAAACAGTAATCAATATATCACCCTGGGAACACTGAATTCAAAACAAAATATAGATATCCTTGAGCTCAATACCTACAAAAAACACCCATCTTTCAATTCAAGGAACCACTGAGTTTTGGATGATCAAATAAAAATGAAGGCGCATGGGCACCCAGCAATCACATTTACTCATGTCTAAACAGGATAATGATCAGATAAAAAGATACAAATGATATGTGATATAAACTTCTCTGCTTGGTACTGTACACAGTGTGTCAAGTGAGTCGACCAATGTTGCTCCAAGACCACCAAAGCTATTGATACCATCCTTCGATTGTGGTTGGGAATTGATTAAGCAAAGCAAAAGACAAAGAATTTCAGATCTACAAATTTCAAAAGGCAAAACAAACAAAAGACCAGGATGACTAACACAGACCTAAAGCTCATCCATTCCCCAAGCATACTTTACATAAGAATTCCATGCATGGAGCATTGCCTCTTTGACCTTTTCTCGCCTTTCATTATTAATATGATCAATTTCTACAATGCTTCTTTTGGACAATTTGACACTTTTTGGGTTTTCTTCCACATGAACTCCAGCCTTTCTTAACTATAGAAAGACAGCATGACAATTGGATAATGAAATTTTCAAGGGGAAAGAAATCTTGGTCAGCGTCTGATGTAATCCCGTATGGCAGTTCGAAGAAAATTGTAAACATTATTTACCTGATCATGTAGCTGATTTACTTCATCATCTAATCGGGAAATCTCAGACTGGAAACAAAGAAAACATTTAGGGAAGAAGAAGGAATAAAAATCATACCTTTTTTGTGCACGTCTTTGGGGGAGGTGGGGAGATCTAGGATGGAGGTGGGAATGCAGGAAGGAGGGAGATGGACTGCACCTACAACGCTGATTTATTACATGATCTAATCGGGAAATCTCAGACTAGAAACAAAGAAAATAGTTAGGGAAGAAGCATGAATAAGAATCATACCTTTTTCTGTGCAGGGAGGTGGGGAGATCTGAGATGGAGGTGGAAAGGCAGGAAGGAGGGAGATGGACCGCACCTGCAGGGCCTTGATGAAGCTCTTGCTGCTCTCCATGGAGGCCTCGCTGATGGTGATTGGGCCTGCTCCGATGACCCCAATCCAGCACACCGCTGGGTCGTGGCACAACAGCTGCATTCCTC
This sequence comes from Sporobolus alterniflorus, assembly GCA_008808055.3. NCBI lineage: Eukaryota > Viridiplantae > Streptophyta > Magnoliopsida > Poales > Poaceae > Sporobolus > Sporobolus alterniflorus. The sequence goes on along the minus strand of VSTD030002092.1, from coordinate 10,988 downwards.
CGTTTCCTTGTCTCCAGCGGAAGGTAGGTGGCGATGGGAACAACCTGTGTGCAGGGGAGACGATGTGGAGAGGGCAAGCCAAAGCAAGTGGTGTTGTTGCCGCCTACCACTGGAGATTGGAGTGGAGAGGAACCGATGTCTCAATTATTTCACCACAGCACGCTTTCCCGCACGCTTCTTCACCGCCGACTGAGACTGGGAGGAGGAGGAGGAGGAGGCTGAGTTGATGGGGAGGCGGCGTGGTAGTGCGCTGGTTTCCGGAGAAGAAGGGGCTGGAGATGGGAGATAAAGGCAGATGGGCCGCTCGCTCGAGCCGTCACTGGCTCCAAGACGGCGACACATGGCATAGTTGCATGGCCAGAGAATGGTTGGAACTGGGTTATAGAAATATAGATATAGTTGATACATATGCTATTCATCACCTAGGGTGATGGACCAATGGGTCCATCACTTAGACCAGCCAACCAACGGACCGCCCAACCAACCCCGTGTGCCACCGACCGCGCGTGTGCCTCACTTTCATCCTGCATTGACCGATGCGCTGATCCCGCATTGACCAAACCCCTGATCCCGCGTGCAGCCATGCCCAACCCACCGTCACCGCGGTACTCAGTCATTTTATGTTTTGAATAAGCCATTTTGATATAGCGCTCAGTTATTTTGCTAATATGCTTAGTCATTTTGTTACAATACTCAGACATTTTATTACAGTATTAAGTCATTTTGCTACGGTGCTCAGTCATTTTTTGTTTTTCGTCGGTTATTTTTTGTTTTTCGTCAGTCATTTTGTAATTTTTATCAGTCATTTTACTATAGTAGTCAGTCATTTTATGATTTTTATGAGCCATTCTTAGAATTTGCTCAGTCATTTTTAGGATTTACTTAGTCATTTTCAGATTTCCTTAGTTATTTTGTGACTTTCGTCAGTCATTCTTAGAATTTTGCTCAACCATTCTTTGGATTTTGATATAGCAGTCAGTCATTTTGTAATTTGCTCAGCCATTTTGTGATTTCCTCAGCCATTTTGTGAGGCATAGTATCAGAGGAGGCAAGGGCCCTGACAGGAGAGGTGCTGGACGGAGGAGACAGGGGCGCTCACCGGTGGCAGGCGGGACGCGCAGGGTCAGGCGAGCGGTGCGGGGTCGGTCGGGCGGGTGGGCGGGGTGCGCGAGGACGCGAGGGTGAGGGCACGCAGGGGTGCACCTGGCTCGGTTAATCGGTTGGACCGTTGGGTCCATGTGATGGACCTCTGGTCCATCACACAGACACACACACACACACACACACACACACACATATATATATATATAATAGCTCACTTAGGTTTAGGTAAAGGAAGAAACAAACAAACAAATACAAGAGAAAAAAACAAATGGTGCAAAATAGCTCCTATATCATGATAGGATACCATGATTAGAACAGTGTGAACATGAATTACTTTGCCCAGAGATTATCAATAATATCGAACAACCAAACTTATTTACGAGATCTGGTAACATGGGTACTACGTGTCATGAACTCGGAGAAAGTAATAGAGGGGCCTGCCATGAGTCAGCCCACTCGACCTAAGGACACGGGCCAGGTGGTCCATAACTGAGGCAGTTTAGGAGATAGATATAGAATTAAATCTTGTAAATAGGGCAAGTCAAAATTGAGTCCGAGTCGTGTACAATCATATCGACTTAATCTTTCATGTAAACCCTACCCCCTAGTCTATAAAAGGAGTGGTAGAGGGGGTCCCGACCCAAGCGATCATAATACACCGACGCACACATGACGTTGGGTTTTTATTCGGAATGAAGCCCGAACCTGTCTAAACCCTCATGTCCCACGCGTACCATTGTTCTTCGCATCCGTGAGCACCCCTACTCTCAAATTCAGTTGTAAAACCACAACAGTTGGCGCCCACCGTGGGGCTCACGAGATCAAGCTTCATGAGAGCAATGGCGTTTCAATCTGCGAACAAGTTTCTTCCCGACTCAAGGCAGTTTTTGGGATCTCTTGAGTTTATAATTGATAAGTTTGGAGATCTAAGTCTGTAGGAACTAGAGTGGAGCGAAGTCACCAGATCAGACACCGGCCGCCACCCACTAGACTCGGTTCGAGTTGATCTCATAAGCGAGGCTCAACTCGGACACATACTCAATGCGCTAGGGGAGATGGATTCGGATCTCACTCGGGATAAAGCCGATCACACCATAGCTGTCTCGGCGGGCACAACAGATCCAATCTACTAGTCGTCATCAGAATCTGACTCTGAGAATGGCGGTGAAGTCTATATGGTGGGTCAGGGAGATCCACCCCCTCCTAAGACCACCGAAGAAATCCAACGAGAGGCAGAAGAGAAGATGGCACGGGCAGCTCGTCTAGCCAGGGAGCTCAATAAAAGAAAGGGTATAACGGTCTGTAGGACGACTCTGAAGCATCAGAGGATGAGGCTCTGTCAAGGAGACGCCACCCGAAGTTCAACTCATGGCGCCATGCTGGTCGAGTCTGACTCAGAGACTGGTCACGATGGATCCGTGAGGAAATCGGTCAGATCGAGTACCAAGAAGAGCAGGTTTACCGTACACTGGCCCACAACGCCCCGGCTTTGAGGATACTCATTGATCAGATTACCCCTCATTTGCCCAAAGATAACGATGAAGTCAACAGGCATGTCAAACGTCTCGCTAGACATTGCAACTGTAGCAAATCCAGTCCATGACCAGGAGTACGAAGACCAGGTTCACGAGGATGACCACCGACATAGTCCCCGTGGGGACTTGGCCAGCAGCATCACTCCACCGGAGGAGTGCAGTCGAGGGCATGGCAGAGACAACCGCAACTTGCGCGATGTCATCCGCAGCAGATATGCACGCAATCGGATTGAAACCAATGCTGAGATCAGGAGTGTGATGAGCAGGAGTAGCACGATGAGAGGGACTGACTATTATGACTCCTACTACGACCAACCTCACCGGCAGCGTTCTCTAGAAGGGGGACACGTTCTAGGAGGTATCAAGGCTTATTCTCGAGACTTAAAAAGGGTGCGTTGCCCCCTAAATTTTAAGACATCGGAGATTGAGAAGTATGACGGGTCCACTAATTCAATCGAGTGGCTCGAGGTGTATCAGCTCGCCATTGAGACTGTCGGAGGGGACTCATACGTCATGGTAAACTACTTGTCAGTCTACCTATCTGCATCAGCCAGGAACTGGCTCCTAGGGCTTCCCGCAAGGTCGGTTCGTTCCTGCAATCATCTGCACGAGTTGTTCACCAGTAACTTCCACGCCACATACGCACAAACGGGAGTCGACTGGGACCTAGCTGCTAACGTCAACAACGTCGATGACTATTATCACTATAGTGATGTGCCAAATTTTACTCATGATTATTATGGAAATCACTCACGTTGGTACGGTGGTCGTTTATAGCAGTGGTACAGTACAAGTTTATAGCAGTGGTACAAGTACAACATGGAATTCATTTCATGAGCCAGCCGCTCAACGTTGACAGGTTGACTGAGCACGGACGTACGTAAGTGTAGAGCAGTACAAAAATTACCATACGCATGTACATAAGTGTGGCCATTCCGTCAAAGATGCTCCTCCGAGGTCTGCCCGTGCTAGTACGAACTTTTTATTTATCTGCAGCATTTCGTCCCGTTTAAATGTCACACGAAAATAAAAACTAACTGAAATATGGATTGGATCGCATCAGAAATTCGTAGCCCTGCATGATTTTTTTTTCTGTTGCAATGAGGAAAGCCTCGAAATCACAGACTCAATATCTCAGAACGGACCCACACTATATCAGGATTTCACAATAACGTATCCTCTTTATATACACATCTGCTACTTCGTAGTCTGCACAACATATATCGATATCATCTGGGGTGCGAAACGGAAAATCAGGAAGACAGTTCTCGAGCGAAGCAATCAACGTCGTCAAAACTCCGGCAAGAACTCTGCCTCTGGCGAGTGGTCCTCCGGCGACGCGGGAGCAGCCTGGTGAAGCTTATCGAAGTATTCCGCCACGCTGAACCCCTCGCAGTCGACAACGTCGTCATCAGCGGGCGGCGGGATGTACGGCGGCCGGGACACCTCCCCGAGCAGCTCCCACGCCACGCCGGCGAAGAAAGGGTGCGCGCAGACCTCGTCCGCGCCGCCGGCGAATCCCAGCCTTCTCGCGGGCTCCTTATCCAGCAGGCGCGTGATGAGGTCGGCGAGGTCCGGCCACCGCCGCCGCGCGTCTGCGGAGAGCTGCGGCTCCCGGAGCAGCACGTTCCGGAACGTCTCCCTGCGGCTCCGGCCCCGGAACGGCGTCGTCCCGTGGGACATCTCGTAAACGAGCACCCCCAGCGCCCACCAGTCGACGGCGAACCCGTGCCCGTCGCCGCACACCACCTCCGGCGCCACGTACTCCTCCGTGCCCACGAACGAGAACGACCTCTCGCCGTCGCAGGAGAAGCTCGCGCGCTTCGTCTTGCGATCCGCGGGGGAGACGCGGGCGGACTTGGCCTTCTTGACCCCACCGTCGCTTCGGTTCAGGTACCAGGCCAGGTTGTGCTGCTCCTCCTGGCTGGAACTGGATGCTGTTGTGGTTGTGGCGGCCACCGAGGACTCGCTCCTCTTGAAGATGCGCTTCAGGTGTCGGTGGTACTGGCTCTGGGGGATCTGAGGCGGCGGCGACGACGTGACCGATCCCGACGAGGACGACGAGGTGGACGCGGAGGGGGACTTGGGGGGCGGGAGCTGGCGGGAGAGGTCAAAGTCGGTCAACGTGACGTGGCCGTCCGCGCGGAGGAGGACGTTCTCGGGCTTGAGGTCGCGGTACGCGATCCCGGCGGCGTGGAGCTCGGCGAGCGCGGACACGACTTCTGCGACGTAGAACCGGATGGCGGCAGGGGAGAACACGCCGTCGGGCTGCGCGTGGCGGAGCTCGTTGAGGTCGCCGCCGGGGCAGTAGGGCACGGCCCACGCCAGTAGGTCGGCCGTCTCGGCGGTCCCCAGCAGCGACGGCAGATGCGGGTGGCGCGCCAGGCGCGACAGCACCGACACCTCCCACCTCGCCCGCCGCAAGGCGTCGGGCCTCGCGGTGGCGCGCTTGTCGAACACCTTGAGCGCGTAGCCCCGCTGCTGCTCCCTTTCCACGACGAGGAACACCGTGCCCAGGGCGCCGCGGCCCAGCACCCGCGCAGCGCGCGCGGCGTCCAGGTTCATCTGCATGGGTGGTGGCATTGGCACGAGCACCAACAAGCCCAGGCCGCTCGCGGCGTGCGGTGATATAAGTAAAGGGTAAAGGCCGGCTAATCATAAGGTGGCAGCTTAACTGCTTCGCTTGTCTTATCTCGTTTCCCCTGCATAGAAAAACAAAATCAAGTGTGGTGGCCTTGCCACTTCGGCAGCCAGAAAGTATATCGTTCCCTCCCTCCGGCGCTGCCTTTTGGCGTTTCCTTCAGCGTCTCGCTTGTATCTTTCACATCTCTAGTTGGTCTTATCTGGTGGTCTTGGTCAATAGTAGACAAGAACTATGCTTACCTTTCATAACGAAACTGTAACATCACAAGAAGGGTGATGCATTGTACACAGGAGCGGCAGGCAGATTTGGAAGGTTAGCCGTTCATCAATTAGAACTCAAGTGGATGTTACTGCAACGACGTTGTCGATGCAGAATTTGGCGTAGATGAGTGACTGGTACAGACATATAAAATGAAATTGCTCGTATGATCACTTCAGTTGGTCGAGCTAATAATAAGAAAGATTCGTGCATTTGTTATTCGCTGTAGCTCGATCGATTGAATATTCAAAGGCTAAACCTTACACGTGTGGACAGTAGCAGAACCAAGAAATTTTTTGCTCACGAGACTTCAAACAAGTGCGCTGTGTATCGGTTTGAATTCTCTGAGTTAAGTCAAGTGACTTTGTACGGTTAACATATAGGATCAGCTGTCAGAGAATATGCGCCCGCTGTGTATGATACCCAAACCGAAAGAAAAATCATTAGTCACCAAGCATATTGCGGCCGAAACAGGCCGGGTTGCCGGCCGGGCGGCCATATTCCAATTCGGATATCGGTCGTACGGGCTAATCCAGGGGCTAAATCCTCATCGCAAATCGCACATGAAAAAAGATGGGTTGATGGGACCTGTCGGTCCTGGAATTTCGCTGGGGGATGCGGTCCGGTCTCGTGCTTTGTTCTTCTCTTGTTCATGTACCGTGCTCTCGAGATGAAATGTCAATTGGAATGAACAAAATCAAGCCTGAAATCTCACAACAAAATCATCCTTAGTCGGTGGTGTTCAACGGCATTTACGATCCAAATTGCAGCAAAAAAAAATGTTCATCCTCCGATGAAGCTGAACCCTGCTCGAAGATAATTGATTTCATCTGAAGTCAAATTTTGTGAAAAAACACTAATAGTCAATTTTGTATAAGAAATGGTTGTAGGAATGCGCACAAAGGTTTTGCATGCAAGTAAAATTTCGTGAGCTGTAGCACGACGTTGCAAACTCGTGTGGATTTGTTGTCGACGGTTCCACTATGAAAGTTTCTGCACCTAGTATAAAGATATCTTGTTTGGGTGGGGATTGTTGCATAGTATTTTATTCTTAAACCAAGAAAGAAAAGCCAAAACCTCCTTTTATTTCTCTCATTCTCTCCCCAAGTGAATTAGAACTGCCAGTTGTTTAATCAGATGTTTATTTCACGGTTTGGTTTGGTTTGCTTTTTCAGATGAGATTTCGAGGTGAACCAAAATTCAAAGAGTTGGAGTTGACACTTGACACTGTTCTATCAGTGCCTCTGCCTCTTGCAAGATTTATTTTGCCAGTGTATTCTGATACTAACTGTCTCATGGATGAGATTTTTTATTTATTTTATCATAATTACTTTCTGCAATGCGATCATCGTTTTGGCAGATTGAAACTGATTGGTACGATCTCTTATTTAATTACGGTGGTGTTGATGACCAAATTTGGTAAAGTTGGAAAAATCGGGTTGTCCAATTTATTAAACCGGATATTCAGTTTTGACAGTTTAAGAGCAAAATCGAGGAAGGAGATAAACTTAAAGATTTGAAGATCCAATATATTTTGAAGTAAAAAATAGACTTAAAGACATCAAGAAATCAAGATAGAAGAAAATCAAGCAAGAAGCCAAAATCGTAAAAGCCGGATCATCCGGTTTGTCAAACCGGACTATCCAATTTTTCTAGAATAGATATAGTCTAATTAGGGTTTGAGATTTAGTTTGTTTAGTAAAGATTTGCACGTATATGAGTCAAAAAGTCATGTCCTGCTGCTTATATAAACATAGGTCACGGCCGATTAATGTATCCAATAATCAAACAAACACAATTTACTTTTATCTTAGATTTTACCTTAGTTTTTTACTTTTACTTTTTTTCATAGATTAGATCTAGTATCCATCACTTCAACCGCTTGGATTGTCGTAGTTCTTGTCTATCCTTCGTTGAGACGTTGCTTGTCTAGAGAAGAAGCTCCCTCATCGAGTGTCGGTGGCACCCCTGCCGTCGAAATCAACAAAATCAAAACATCTGATTTTTCCTATTTTGAGCAGAAGCTCCGGACTACTCTGATTCGTGTGACCAGAGGTGGATCATGATACTTAATGCAACAAAATATCATTTTGTAATCTAACTCGAGGACACCTTGGTAATTTATGAAGTATTATTTTATAATCTTACTGCTCATCTCATACATGCCACCAACGGCCCAAAAAGGCCAACAGACGTGGTCGCGCGTATAAACTACTACTCCCTGCCGAAGTTTGATTTGAGATGGTGGAAACCATGCGATTGGCTGAGACGGCAAACGCACGGATACTGAAAGCGGGAGCACATGGCAGGCAGCCAGACGAGGCCCAGCGCGGCAGCTAACTGTGCATGTCTTCTTCAGTTCTTCGGAGCGAGCAACCCCGTTTCGCCAGGCAGTCAGGAACTGTCTTTGTCGGTGTTTTCTGGCAAGAACAAGGTGATTAAAATTAGTTTGTGCGTTCCAGTTTTTGAGGCAGTTTTGTGAATTACAAAATATACGGTGATCTATCCTGGTTCAAGTCTCTACTTAAAGATAATATCACTACGTCCAACAATTTGATATTGAAGAAACATATGTTATAATGGGGTGAGTAGAGAGCTCAAGAAATTCATATGGTGAAGAAGAGAATGAATCTCATTCCCCCTAACTAAAGGGTATGGGGCCTTTTATACGCCACGCAATAGTCGGATAACTACGGACTAGTTACTTTTACAATCAGGATTGAGTTACACGGTCAGTGATGTCTCAGACTGAGAAGGTTGGTTCATAGAAGCTAGACATGGCTTCCTGCCTATTCTTCTTGGTTCTGAATGTTATTGGCGCTGAGTTGGATGATGCTTGAGAAAGTTCCTGGAGATGTTACTTCATGGTGTCAGTTTTACTTGGCTGCTAAGCCTCCCCACGTGGGGGTCGATGTGAATGGGCTAGCCTTTCCCCTGCACCGTTCTATGGCCTGTGGCCGTCAGATGAGGAGACAGGGCTTCCTGATATGTGTTATCTTGCCCAGTCGCTGCGGTGGGCGGTTGTAACACCCTAAATTTTGAGTTCCTAAAATTTGCTAAGATTACATTGCATGTATAATTCTTTTCCTGAGTCAAGTTCAATTCCGATGCCTGAAAGGATGTCAAACTTCTTTTCCTTCGAATCCAAATTTCTAAGTCGGAATTCAAATTTGTTCCTTTGAATTTCCATATTCCCTTGTTTTCATCTTCGAAGCAAATTTTAAAATATTTGAAACTTTGAGTTCAAATCTATTTGATTCAAATCCTTGATTCATTGTCCAAATTTCTACATTAGAGAAAGTACAAAGACTTTCATTTAAATTCAAGTATTCTTTGAATCTACTCAAACCAGACACAAAAATTTGAAAAACGAATTTTTATTCTAACAATATTTGGCCCAGCCCACCAACCAAGCAAACCATCCAAATTTCTCTTTTATTTTCGCAACACAGTTTCGCCCACTCACCTTTTGGGCCCGGCCTGGCCCGACCACCCCTTTCCTTCTTCCTCCAGTCGAGCAGGGTAGCGTTACTGCCGCTGCCATGGCTTCCTCCGGTCACCTCCGCTGCAGGGGAAAAGACATCGTGTCGCCTCCTCCTTCACCCCCCATCAATTGACGACGCCCCGCTTCTCCTTCCAATAACTGACGCCTTCAAGCCGGTAGGCTTTAAACCCCACCATCGCTAGCCTTTGATGCCCGTCTGAACCCTCGCCTCGCCGCCGGCCCCTATTAAAGGACACCCCGACCTCGACGAAGCACTCCACACCCCAGTTCACCCCTCCCGTTCTATGTCAAGCTCTCACCGCCGCCGCTTGGAGCCGAGGCACCACCGCCGGTGTGCCACCTCCCAAGCTTCGATAAGAGGCAAAACTGAATCCCTGTAGTGCCCTCTTTATTTTCCCCACCTCGCGGCAAGCCGCCGTGGCCCGGAACGGCCGTTGGGCCGAGCTCCGGTGAGCTCCATGGCTGCCCATGGTGACTGGTTCACCATGGACCGCGCCCTACGCTGGTCCACGACCTGTGGACCAAGTCCATGCCTTTTCCCATTGAAAAATATTTCCAAACCCAAAAATCCCAACCATATTTGCAAAGGAACCCCTGTATTTTTCCACAATCATCTCAAAGTCCACAAAATTCCAAGGAGGCCCCCCATGGAAATTAAAAATTATTTCCACTTTCTAGTAATTGAAAATAGGTCCCTAAAATTCTTTTCACAGTATCTTTGCAACCACAACTCTGATTTCAGCAATTCTCGCGCCAAAATCCTCATAATAACTTCATCTTTCATTTCGTGCATTCATAATACATGTTTGTTGCATATTGATTGATTGTGTACTTGCGAGTAGGTGATTTTTCTCCGGAGCTGCAGCAGTACGTGGGATTTCAAGACATTCTGTACGAGGACTCCGATCTATTCTCTCGTGAGCAATAAGATAAGTTACCTTGAACATATTGCACCTATAGTTATTTTCTCTATCTATTCTGTAGAATTAGAATTGCATGATAGGAAGGTACGTTTTGCGCACCTATGTTAGGGTTTGACTAGAATTGAATTATCGTACCTTGAAAACCATAAGAAGTATTTGGGTAGTCATCATAGGCTTAGAATTGCTTAGCTTAGCATGTCCTGGTCTAGGTTTAGGTAGTTATTATGTTATCATTTATGCTTATGTCATCCTGTCATTGTTATGGCTATTTTTTATCCTATTAGTGTGGAGAATAGGATTTGGGGTGACGAGAATGGAACTTGTCGGTGTGATGTCGATGGTTCAAAACTTTTGTCCGGTGTGATGCTGGAAGCCTGTGGTTAGTTATCATACCCAAATCTAAAAACTAGTTTATGGAGCAACCACCCATGAAACAGTACAACCATGAGCCTATATGGGTATGGTCTAGCATAGTATGTGGTAGAGTCTAGTCTTAGTGTACCAACCGGTTGTGTGGGAAAGCTGCGATGGCTGAACCGTGGGATAGTGTGGGTACAACTGCGACAGTTGGAACCCATAAGGCACAAGAGGGGGCTTCTAGGTGGGTGTGATGCTCACACTGATGGTGAAACCTCAGTGGGTACGTTATAAACTAGATGAAACTATTGAACAGTCTTGTAATGATTTTCTAGCACACACCTCTGAAGTGTGTAAGGGTGCTCATTAGTACAATGAGTATTTAGCTATCCAAGGATAATCACGACTCATGGGGAACGTGTACAACCTCTGCATAGTGTAAAACTATTATAGCATCCATGCTCACAGTCATGAGCGGCATGAACCCTCACATGATTAGTGAAAACATGGGATGAGTTTTTGGTTAAGTCTTGGTTGGGTGGTGTCGATGTGGGTTTACTAGATTGTGGGTCAGTCATGGTGAGACTCCATGATGCGATCGAGACTTTTACCTTTGAGGAGATGAGTTTGATACCTTATTTACTAGATTGATTAAGGCATAC
>VSTD030002091.1:0-12214 GCA_008808055.3 Sporobolus alterniflorus | reverse complement strand
CACCATGTTGTCATAATAGGCATTGACAACACCTCGCCATTGTAGACTCCTCATCTTCAACTTGCACCAAATCACCGTCGATCGACACAACAATGACAACATCATCTCCTTCCTTAAACACCACCGCTGACCATCAGCTCATCCCAATAATGGCCTCTAACAACCTCACACCAAGTCCACTTTAATTCACCTTGTGTGTCACCACCTCTACTCCATTGCTTCCATCATTCTCATCACAACCACCACAGGTACTTAAATGCTTTCTGGCTGCAGTCCATCTTGCTCCAACTTCACCACCGTGACCACACACCGCCACTACACCTTGCGGGATTTCACCAGACTGCAAGAGTCCTCACTACTGTGACTGCAGCAGTCACCACTCCAAGCACCATGCCTCAAGCAGCAATATGATGCCCCCTCCACTGAACACCTACAACAAGTGGCCAACGCTGCCCCCATGAAGTTGTCGCACCGCCAGTGTCACGCTCGTCATCACCATGCACCTCCCCGATCCACGCCAAGCCGACACCCTTACCACCTACAACAATTGCACCCTTTGCAGTGCCTAGGGAGCGCCCGTCGTGAGGCCCAGACCATTCGGACGAAAGCATGCCACCTAGACCACCCACCAGGGGGGGGGGGGTGCTCGATGACCAGGGTTGTGCCATCCGTGCCGCCTAAGGGAGAACCCGTTGCGCCGCCCAAGGCGCCTTCACTTCCACTCGCAAGGCGACCGCATCGTCATGCCGTCGAAGCGCACTGTAACAAAGTCTAGACCCATGTAATCTCCCTCTAAGGATGGATGTAATCAAGGATTTGAGTCAAATTTGCAAAAGTTGAATCAAATTCTATTCAAAATCAAATCCAGATCTGAATTCTAATTTTCATTTGAAATCCGTTGACCTTTGGTCAGAGTGTTGAATACAAAAGTTGCTCCAAATGTCCTAATCTTCCTCCACAAATTTGTCAATATTTTTCTAAGGTTCCTAAGTATTTTCCCCAAATTTTATTCTACTTTGAGTTGGTTGGAAAAGGAATATAGCAATTCAGAATCCTTTATTCCTTCGCGGCCTGGACCCATCAAACCGACCCGATCTGCAAACCCGATTTGACCTGTTGAGTGGCTCCCCTCTCTCTGCACCATTGCCGCATGGGCTTGCGCGCTATTGTGACCCACTTGTCAGTGAGCTTCCTCGCTTGCTCGACTCTCCTGTCGAGAAAAATTTCCCCAAAAACAGTCACTGTGCTTGGCGCGCTACTGTGCCCGCTCGCATGCGCTCCCCACAGGGAATCCGGGGCATGCAGCTCCTGCCAACCTCTCACCATGCTTGCCCATTGGCTCTCCCCTTTAACCGCTATCCGTGTGCACATTTTTGTGCTGGCTCATCCTGTCGCGCACGCCCGCCCACTACCATCACTTGTCGCCTGCTGCTGCCACCTATTGGCCAACACCGCAGCGTCGAGCCTGCCACTTGGTCAAGGCATTCAAGCCAACTGTCTCACCCTGACAGCCAGTCTTCAATTCACCCGCCCACCTCAGCCACTCAGCGCATTCACTTGCCACACCCGCGCACGCCATTGGCGCTCACAATGACACTCGACTATGTGCCTGTGCGTCGGACACTCCCGATAGCCCATTTTGCCCCATGGAGCACACCGCTATAAAAGGGATCCCGACCACCAGTCTGAGCCCCCGCCGCCCTGTTTGTTTGGTCTGGTAAGTGCCGCTGCCATTCCCCTATTTTGGCCTCCGCCGCTCAACATGGATGGCTCACCTCACCACACCTCCCCCCCCGTGCGCAGGTCTCAAAGAAGCCCCACATCTTGGAGGAGCTCTTGGACTCACCGGACCCCCATTCCCTTCACCGGAATGCCGCCGCACCGGAGTCGCGCTGTTGCCAAGACCCCCTCTCGATGAGCTCGGTCGCCGATGCCATTCCGTCCTCTTTTCTTCACCCTGGTGACTCCCTAATGCTCTCCTTGATGTGTAGGTCACCCTAGACCCGCCGTCGACCCCCTTGCCATCGCCGTCTTTGCCGAAATGCCATTTTGCCACCGGTGAGCCGCCCTCACTGCTACCACCTCTATACAGCTCAAGCTGGAGCTCCTCATGTTGCCGGGCATTTGCACGGATGCTTGGGGAAGCTCGCTGCAAAGACGTGTAATTTTCTGCATCTACGTGTAATTTTTCGATGTAAAATTCTATTCTGTCGAAACTTGAACCAAAATTGTAATATTTTATTTTTAGAGCACTTAATTTATGGTTTGTATGTGTATACTTGTGTATTCTTGCTTTGTCAAGAATTCTTCTACATGATCCTGGTTAACAACCCATCATTTTACGATGGAGGTGTTACAGCTGATATCAGAGTCGTGTTGAAGTTAAGTGCACACCAACGAACCTTAAAAATGATAAATAATGTTTTTATGGTGAGGAACATGTTATGCTCACATAAGGAATATAGTAGCTTCTTAGGTGGCAAGCTAATATTGTTTAAATTATGTAACTACAAAATTGTGCTGGCAAAGGTATGATGTGATTTTTGGGATTGTTTCGGATTATTTTGTTGTTGGTGAATTTCTGTAGAACTATTTGGGTTGTGAGTGTTTATTTTATTGTTTATATCTTATTTTCTTGTTTATGCTTAGTATAGGCATGAGTGGGTACTTCAGTACTAGTTCTTTATGGGCATGATTGGGTACTTTGGTGCTGGTCCTATATGGGCATGTGTGAAGGTTGTTGACTATGTGATCCATCTTCTGTAGGTACAATGACTTGTGTTAAATCGCTAGAACATGTTTGTGAGTGCGTTTTTGCCACCGACTGTGCGTAGCCTGCAATAGCGGTCTACTCTTTTATTTTGTGAGGATGAATAGGCCATTTGCATGATAAATCATCTTTTCCAACAACTATTGTTGTTGAGTCGGATTATCTATTCTTTGAAAATTATAATCTTCTGAAATCTTATCTCAGATGGTAGACTACTCGTACTGTACCTTCGAGGAGTTTGCACTGTCATGACTTCCCCATATTGCTGTGGGATGCCCTTGTGCAGACTGGCTATGGAGAGGAAGTCCCCGAGTACCATGGGTGGCTCTACATGGAGCATGACCTGCCCCGCTGTGAGGTCCACATTGACATCCGGTCCCACCCTGTGTTTCCTGATGGGAGCCCGTGGTTCACGTGGGTCATCAGGAATGACATGATGATACCATGGAGAAGGCTGCTCACGTGGCGCTCACCACCCTGTGCTCACTGCGTGTCCCAGACACCGCGGGCACGCCGATCTCGCTGTACCCAATCCAGGACCACTCTAATCCAGAGTGGAAGGCATGCATGGATGAGGCATGCAATGCCTTTCAGGACCACTATCATGGTGGTTGGGCGTACATGGTGAGATATGCCCAGCACTTGTTCCAGCTACAACACAACACCCAACGCATTGTTGCAGGATAGTAGTGCCGTCTTGGTGGTTATACGAGGGAGGTCAAATCCCTTAAGAAGGAGATCGAGCATATGGGTCAGAGCACGATGCCTTGTGGCAGCAGTTGAGGGCTCTTGGGAGTCACGCTCATGACAAGGACCTGGAGCTTTTGACCGTCTACCGTCACTCGACCGAGTGCAACAACGAGCTACTTCGGCATCGCAGCCTCTTGTGTGAGGCAGAGGAGGCCATCGCCGCTAAGGCTTGAGAGCTTGAGGATTTCTAGGCAGCTAAGCCAAGGAGATTGAGGACCTGCAGGAGCATGAGGAGGAGTTGCAGGAGCACAAGATTGAGATTGCTAATCTCCAGGCTCAGATTCACCAGCTCCAGTTGTAGCAGGCGCATGGTAGAATCTACCAGTGCCAGTGCCTCAGGAAACAGTGGCATTCAATGACTGGCATGACATGACATGGCCACAGATACCCACACGCACCTGGCAGCAGGTGCTTGAGTGTTGGAATCCATCCCATCACCATCTGACGTAGCAACTCTACCAAGGGAACATGCATAATCTCCATGATAACTCTGACGGTGGATAAGCATGCCCTGGTAAAAGCGGGCTTCTCCACGTAAGATTTGATCTTTCAGGTACCTGAATAGTCAATACCATGTCAAATATCCAGTCCCGGGGGCCTCACACCCCCCGGAAAGGCACACCGCTCACTACAGTGTGATGGGATGAGGCAGCGCTTGTCAGGATGATCTGTCCCCTCATTTGACCACCACAGACCGTAGGACGGTGCAGGCAGTAGGCTAGCCCATCCGCACTAGCCCTCACGTGGGAAGGCTTAGCATTCAAGTAAAGCTAGGTGAGGCAGTAGCGACTCCATGAATCATCCCAGGCATTGGCCACCTCAGCGCCCAGGAGCCAGGAAGAACGCTCAGGAAGCTCTGTCCAACCTCTATGAACCGACATGACCAGTCGAGGGCCCCTCTGGCTATGTAACTTAACTCTATTTATAAAGTAACCGACCTTGACTAGCAGACTCTCGAGCGGTCTATAAAAGACCCCTACCCTTCAGATAGGGGACACGAGATCCATTTTCCCCTTCACCACGTGAACTTCTTGAGCTCTCTGCTCACCCCTTGTAACACATATTCATCATCAATATCAAACCACTGGACGTAGGACTATTACCTCTGAGGATGATCTTGAACCATGATAGATTACTATGTGCTTTGTAGTTCGCTAGACCACCTCAGAACTAGAACGCACGATCTTGACCACCCTATATCTTGTTGGTGTAAAAAACACCGACACATCCATTCCACTTAGTATGTGTTTCGATGCAATTCTCATGATGATCATTGTACTCTAAACAATTTAATGAAGTAATGAATCATTGTGATCTATCTTATTCCATTTTGCATCTGTTTTTGCCTTATGTATTTTTACATATTTCTTATATCATTTATATTTTATCATGATCTAATGGTGCAAATTATCTCTGCCAGATGGTGCATACACGTACTAGTGACTTCACCCTTGACGTGCCTGAGGGTTTTGGTGCTCATGCTGGGGCACCACCCACCGGACCTCGTAGGACTGCTCCTACATCTCCACTACTGTCTCCGCCACCTTTGAGCATCGAGCAGCTGCTAGCCACACAGAACGAGCTCATGCAGGTGCTGACGGAGAATCTCATGCACTGAGGAGGCCGCTAGCCACACCACTAGTCAGTGTTGGACTCCTCCTACACCGACTTCTTTGCGATGCACCCTCCAACATTTGCCGAGGCATCCGATATGCTTGAGGTGAATAATTGGCTTCGCACCACCGAGTCCAAGTTTGGGCTCCTGCACTGTACTGAGTTATAGAAGACTATGTACGTGTCCCAGCAGCTTCATGGGTCCGCCAGTGCTTGGTAGGGTAACTACACCACCACTCTTCATGACGGCCACCATGTGCCACGGGCCGTGTTCCATCAGGCCTTTCGTGGACACCACATATCCGTGGGCCTCATGGCTCACAAGCCTCAAGAATTCCTGCACCTGCAGTAGGGTTCAGGGAGGGTCTATGAGTACAACAAGAGGTTCAACCACCTCTTGCAGTACGGCTCCTACCACTCTAACACCAACGAGAAGAAGATGGCACTGTTCCATCAGGGGCTAACCCTGTGCTTCATGAGCACCTGACGCTGTACGACGGTTGCACCCTCAATGAGCTTGTGACCACCTCTATTGAGCAAGTGGACACTTGTTGGGCTCGTATGGAGGAGAGGAAGAAGAGGCCTCTGTTATGGCCTACTTGGGGCGCTCCGCCCAAGTACCGCCTGGTCTACACCCCTCTACCAGGCCAGCCACATGGTCCCCCTCCGCCTCAGCAGTGGAGCCACCATCCATCTTAGTAGGTGGCACCACATCCCCTAGTCTACCCACAACAGGTTGCTCCACCTCGAGCTCTATAGCCTACTGGGGCAGGCTATCCATGCTTCAACCACAGCCGGATTGGGCACTTTGCTTTAGAGTGCACCCAACCTCGACATGGCTACTCTCCTAGGGCCCCATCACCACCTGGCAGTCAACAGAAGGTAATGATCCATGCACTATCTTCGAGGGTTGGCCATGACAATTTCACTATGGTCGAGGTGATTCCTCCTGGTGAGGAAGTTCTTGCTGGTACGTCATACTTGTTCGAGCATCCAATTATTATATTATTTGATTCTAGAGCTTCGCATGACGTCAAGAGCCTAGCCTATGCTCAAAAGGCTAAGCTTACTCTCTAGGATACGAAAGTACCATATTCCATTAGCACTCCCAGAGGCCAAGTGGTTGTCGATCGTATGGTCCATAAAATCCCACTCGAGCTTGTCGGGCGAGTGTTCCCGACCAGTCTTATCATCTTGGAAGGTCAGGGGATAGATGTTATTCTTGGTATGAACTAGATGAAGATGCACAAGGCTATATTGGATATCTCTTCTCGTCTGGTTCATCTTGATTCTCTTGTCTTCGGGAAGATTTCTCTGCAATTGCCACCCGTTGCTCGTCTCCAGGTATTTATTCACATCATTGTTGCAAAGAGTCTGGATGAGATACCTGTGGTCCGTGAATATCTAGATGTGTTTCCCGATGATTTGCCGAGGATGCCACCTGATAGGGCCATTGAGTTCAAGATTGAGTTGCATCCTGGCACTGCCCCTGTCTATAAGCGATCGTATCCAATGGCATTGAATGAGTTGGTGGAAATGAAGACCCAACTACAAGAGTTGCTTGATAAGGGGTATATCTGACCCAGCTGTTCACCATGGGGTTGCCCTGCTCTCTTTGTGAAGAAGAAGGACAAGACACTGCACATGTGTGTCGATTAACGACCACTTAATGTGGTGATCATGAAGAACAAGTAGTCGCTGCCCCACATTGATCTTCTGTTCAATTAGTTGATTGGAGTGCAAGTGTTCTCAAAGATTGATCTTCGACCAGGTTATCATCAGATCAAGATCTGTGAAGAAAATATCCTGAAGACTGCTTTCTCCACTCGATATGATCTCCATGAGTATCTTGTGATGTCATTTGGGTTGACCAATGCCCTATCTCACTTCATGTACTTGATGAACTCTATATTCATGGTAGAACTGGACAAGTTTGTCGTGGTCTTCATTGACGACATCTTGGTCTATTCTAAGAACAAGAAAGAGCATGAAGGACATCTATGCATTGTGCTTCAGTGATTGTGTGATCATCATCTCTATGCAAAGTACAACAAGTGTGAGTTCTAGTTGGGCAAAGTTCCATTCTTGGGTTACATGATATCTTCAGAGGGAATATCCCTGGATCCTAGCAAGATGCAAGATGTGCTAGATTGGAAGCCACCAAGGACTGTGCATCACCAATTGTTATTATCAAAGATTTATTCTGAACTTCTCCAAGATTGCTAAACGCATCACCAATCTTTTGAAGAAAGATGAGAAGTATGTCTGGAATGCAGAGTGTGATGAAGCATTCCAAACCCTAAAGAAGTTGATGACTACATCTCCTGTGTTGGCACAACCGGACATCACGAAGTCCTTCGATGTTTATTGTGGTGCATCTGGCACTAGGCTTGGCTGCATTCTTATGCAAGACGGGTGTGTGATTGCGTATTCCTCATGGCAACTATGATGTCATGAAGAACACTATCCCACACATGATCTCGAGTTGGCTGATGTTGTCCTTGCTTTGTGGACATGGCACCACTATCTTCTTGGGAATGTGGTTCATATCTTCATTGACCACAAGAGCTTGAAGTGCATTTTCACTCAGGCTAATCTAAACATGCATTAGAGAAGATGGTTGGAGTTGATCAATGACTATGATCTCAGGGTTCATTATCACCCCGGAAAGGTGAATGTGGTTGCAGATGCCTTGAGCTGCAAAACTCACTGTAACTAGTTGCCTGCTGTTAGTCTCACTAGGAAGAATCTAGCATTCGAGTACCTCCTGACATGACTCAGTATAATGTTACCCTCAACCCGATGCTGAGAGGGGAAATCATTGCAGCTCAGAGCAGTGACAAGGGAGTCACACACATCAAGAGAAGATTGGTCAAGGGCGATCCCAAGGTCAATTATTTTTATGTGGATGAAGAAGGTGCTCTATGGTTCAAGGATCGACTAGTGGTTCCAATGAACCATGAGCTGTGAAAGAAGATATTCGATGAGGCTCATACTTCAAAATATTCCATCCACCCCAGTAGCACGAAGATGTATCATGATTTGAAAGCGCAATTCTGGTGAAATAGAATGAAGCACGAGACTGCTTACTATGTGGTAGAATGAGACATGTGTTGAAGGGTCAAGGTTGATCATCTGAGGCCTGCTAGATTGCTGCAACCTCTAAACGTTCCTGCTTGGAAATGGGAAGACATCAGCATAGATTTTATTATGGGTCTGCCTCTCTCTGCCTACAAGTTTGACTCCATATGGGTGATCGTTGATCGGTTCACCAAGTCTACTCATTTTTAATCCTGGTGCACACCAACTACAGGGCTGAGAAGTACGCCAAGTTGTATATTGCTCACATCCTGTGTCTGCATGGTGTGCCCAAGACCATCATTTTTGAACGAGGACCCCAGGTTATCGCTCATTTCTAGTAGCAGTTGCATGCTTCCCTGGGAACACACCTGATCCACAACTCAGCTTATCATCCACAGACTGATGGTTAGACGAAGAGAGTGAACCAAGTTCTTGAAGATATGCTTCAAGCTTGTGTGCTGAACTACCAGGATAAATAGGACAAGTGTCTACCGCTGGCTGAGTTCTCTTACAACAACATTTATTAGGAGAGTCTTAGAATGGCACTTTTCAAAGCAATGTATGGCCGCCGATGTCGTACACTTTTGAACTGGATTGAGCCAGCCGAGAGGACGATCTTTGGTCCTGACCTTGTCACTAAGGCCTAGGAGATAGTCCACCGCATCTAGTCCAACTTGAAGGCTGCCATGTCCTGACAAGAAAGCTATGCCAACAAGAGACGATAGTCACTTGAGTTTAAAGCTGGCAACCGCGTGTACCTTCATGTGTCACTTAAACTAGGTGTGAAGCGATTCAGAATCAAAGGCAAGCTGACTCCACGCTACATTGGTTCATTTCCTGTCTTGGCTAGACTGGGAGCTATGGCATACTGATTAGAGTTGCTGCCATCCTTGGCAGGTGTGCACAACGTGTTTCACGTCTCTTAGCTGAAGAAATGTCTGAAGCCGCCCGCCGATGTCGTTGTTAATGATGCTGCACCTCTCGATGCCAACCTGTCCTACCCCAAGCATCCAGTGAAGCTTTTGGGTCATCAGGATCGAGTCATGAGGCAACGGACAATTCACTTCTATTAGGTTCAGTGGAGCCATCATTCCAAGAAAGAGACCACATGGGAGACAGAAGATTTCCTCTGCTTCAACTATCTAGATTTTCTCCCACCACAGTAATGTGCTTGTGTAACCTCTTTTGCAACCCTCTCTGTGCTCGTAATCTCGGGATGAGGTTTCCTTTAGGGGGGAGGGCTATAACATCCCAAAGTCTAAACCTGTGTAATCTCCTCCTAAGCATGGATCTGAATTTGCAAAAGCTCACTCAAATTCTATTCAAATTCAAATCCAGATCTGAATTCTAATTTTTTGTTGAAATCTGTTGACCTTTGATCAAAGTGTTGAATACCAAAGTTGCTCCAAATGTCCTAATCTTCCTCCAAATTTTTTTCAAGTTTTTCTGAAGGCCCTAAGTATTTTCCCTAAATTTTATTCTACTTCTCAGTTGGTTGGAAAATGAATAACAAAACTCGGAATCCTTTATTCCTTCACAGGCTGGACCCATCAAATTGACCCGATCCATGAACCTGACCTGACCCATTGAGAGGCCCACCTGTCAGTCAGCTTCTGCTGGGAATCTGGGGCACGCCGCTCCCGCCAACCTCTCACCATGCTCGCCCATTGGCTCTCCCCTTCGGCCATTGTCCGGGTGTGCCTTTTTGTGCCGACTCATCCTCTCACGCGTGCCCACCCACTGCCATCGCCAGTCACCTGCTGCTGCCACTGCCGCCCATTGGCCAATGCCACGGTGCCAAGCCCACTGCTTGGTCAAGGCATTCAAGCCAACCGTCTCACCCGGACGGACGGTCTTCAATTCGCCTGCCCTCCTCGGCCACTCAATACATCCGCTTGCCGCTCCAGCACACACCATTGGCACTTGCAGCGGTGCCCCACCGTGTCCCCATGCGCTGGCCGCTCCTGAAAGCCCATTTTTCCCCATGGAGCGCATCGCTATAAAAGGGACCCCCTACCACCTATCCAAGCCCCAGATGCCTCATTTGTCTGCTCTGGTAAGTGCTGCCGTCGTTTCCCTATTTTGACCTCTGCCGCTCACCGTGGATGGCTCACCACAACACTCCTCTTCCCCCCCATGCGCAGGTCTCAAAGAAGGACCACATCTCAGAGGACCTCTCAGACTCATTGGACCTCGTTCCCTTCGTCGGAGTGCCGCCGCATCAGAGTCACGCCACCGCCAAGACACCGTTTCGGTGAGCTCGGTTGCCGACGTCATTCCATCCTTTGTTCTTCGCCATGATGACTCCCTAATGCTCTCCTCAACATGCCGGTCACCCTAGACTCGTCATTGACCCCCTCACCATCGCCGTCTTGCCAAAACGCCATTTTGCCATCGGTGAGCCACCCTCTCCGCCGCCACCTCTGTACAACTCTAGCTGGACCTCCTCATGTTGTCGGGCGTATGCGCGGAGGCTCGAGGAAGCTTGTTGTGAAGACGTGCTCACCGACTGTCCACCAGTCGCCCCTCGTTGGCTACGCCGCACCGCGCCATGAGCGCGGGCTGGTCGCTCTAGCCACCCATGGCTATGGCCGTGGGTCGGCCCAGCGTCATTTGGGACACACCAGGCTAGGCCGCCAGTGGTGTGTAGCCAAATTGGGCAGGCCACACTCGCACTGTGCACGCTGGGCCACACGCATGAATTCGGCCCGTTGGCTGGGATTTGAATTAAATCCCTTATATTTTCTAGACTTATTTTCAATTGATTTAAACTTTGGAAATTCATATCTATCTTAATATTGCTCCAAAAATCATGAAAATGCTTCTGTTGGATCCCTAATTTTGAGCTCTATCTAGTAAAAATATCAAATAGAACAGTAGCATTCGAATTGAATATGTTTAATTTATTTCTTGATTTGAATCATTTAATTAATAAAGCTTGCACGTCATCACATGTAGGGCCCATCATCGTTGGCGTCCTTTCGCAGGAGCAGGAGGTCACGTCAGAGGAGCTTGGAGGATAACAAACATCAAGCGCTGCGAAGACTAACATTCCCTTAG
This sequence comes from Sporobolus alterniflorus, assembly GCA_008808055.3. Classification (NCBI taxonomy): domain Eukaryota; kingdom Viridiplantae; phylum Streptophyta; class Magnoliopsida; order Poales; family Poaceae; genus Sporobolus; species Sporobolus alterniflorus. The sequence goes on along the minus strand of VSTD030002091.1, from coordinate 939 downwards.
AGCAAGGCAAGCCCCGATGCTTATAGTACCTATAGAATGCAACTTGAGTCTTGCTTTATATTATCTATGCATGTGTTTCTTGCACATTACGTATAGGGTTGTTGGATGATGTTGTGATAGGTTACATGGTAGTACCCTTCCATATTTTATTGTTGTTGTAGAAGTAGTACCTTTATCGACTAGATGTTCTATGCATAATTGATAGCCATCGGTAGAAGTCGAGTGGTGGGTCCCACTCACATGTAGGACCTCTCTTTTATGCACTAGAAGGTTGTCCTTGATATGTTGAGTAGGGATTTATGTTTATGTTGTTGGTGTGACCGGGCGGGGTAAATAGAAGAAAGTGGAGCACTCAGAAGGGAAGGGTGGGGAGCGGGCCATGGATATTCTGAGGTTCCAATGTGGTAGCCTCCACCTGTGTCGATTAAGGACTGCATTATTTTGGCTCTGATGGACAAGTTTTGATTTGTACTGACTGCATGTCGGGTTTTATGGGGCCCGGTAAACCGAGTATCTTAGTAACTACTTTGTTGAACTGCACCTCCCTGCTTCAAGGTGGTTATGTGGAGAGAGAATGAGGTAGCCCAAGATGACGGCTGAGCCAGACGATTGCCAGGAGCCAAGATTTCATCTCAGGAGTAGGGGCCCGATTTTGACCTAGTAGGAATTTCACGGAAGGTTGTCGTACGTGAGACCCTAGAGGCCGCGCGTACGATGTGTTGTCAGGTTATTCCCCTACAGGGTGTATATCGATTCGAATCGCCATGACACTCTCACATATGAGTGACCACTTGCTCATTGCTGTTATCTCGTAGTATGTTTTGATGGATGGTGGTTGGTTTATGTAACATCCCAGCCATCTCGGGCCTGACGATCGTTACTTCTGATAGCTACCTAGGATCATAGCCTAGCCCTACAAACCAACCCTAGTCTTTTCTG
>VSTD030002090.1:0-12215 GCA_008808055.3 Sporobolus alterniflorus | reverse complement strand
AGGGGGGGGGGGGAGGTTCTATTAGTATCATGACAAATGGTGAGGAAAGCAACACCTTTAAGACTGAAATATGACATAGACCGGGGGACCCTCTGTCCCCCCTATTATTTAACTTGGTAGGGGATGTGTTGACTAGCATGCTTAAGAAACCTTCTGGAAAAGGACACATTAGTATGAGTTTTTGAGTATTATTATCAACATAAGATTCTTATTTACAGGTATATTTGGGTTTCTGTTAGTGTGAGCGAGACAATACAGCATTCCAGGGCAGCATTTCAGCAATAGCAACTGGCAAGATGCATACAAGCTCATTGCCACATCATGACTACTCAAGAGGAGAAAGAAGTGGCAGCAAGCAATGGGATGACAGTGTGGGGACCGGTAGCCAAGTCCTTTGCTGTTCATAAGGTAGACCAAAGGGTGTTATCTTACCTCAATTTTTTCTTCCAAAATAGCGGATATAAATTTTTTTAGCCCAAAAGGGGTGCCGTTTTGAATAATCACAAAAAGGGTTCTTTCAATGGATGACAGGATGCTAGTTTCCTTTTTTTTTCAAAAAGACACCACCCTTTTTGGGCTGAAATATTTTTATATTGGCTATTTTGGAAAAAAATCGTCTGACCTCTTAAGAAGTAAGAGCATCTCTAGTGCAGCCTGCAAATTTGAGTCCGCAAATTCAATTTGCAGGCCTGCTTGTACAAATTGGGGACCCAAAACTCCCTTTGAACTCCAGCGGAACAAGAAGCCCAAGACCTTCTATTTCGTACTGACCGGTGTGGGACCCAATTGTCAGCAAGCCAAATGTTTTCCATATGTGTTGTTTCGGTCACCTGTGTACCCTTGCACTGCCGCACCAGCGACTGGCATCATGAGGCCACACAACCTCCTCTTTTTGTGTGTTGACCCAGCAAGAACACCATTGCCGACCTCTATCCAAATATGAGCACTTTGATTGGAGTAGTAATTTTATCACGGATTTGAGAGTGGTGTCATGCTCGGCATTCCATACCAGCATAGGGTCAAGAAAGGAAAGGAACCGGCAGGATCACAATTTGTCGGCCAAGGATAAGGAAGGTGAAAGGATCAGATGAGGTGCCAAGAATAAAGGGGAGAACACCTTCCATACGGTTAGCAAGTCAAGGATGTTGTTGGTAGATTTCCTATTCTGTTTGTTAGTTTCCTTATTAGTTGGTGTGGCCGTCCAACCTATGGATATAAACAGGGGAGGCACCATAGTCTAATTATCATCGAATTTGTAGGGCTTTAGCCTCTTTACATCGACAGGGCAGCTACCTGCCTCACTCGCCGCGGTGCCGTGAAGGCACCGCTGAGGTCCAGGCCCTCGTTCAGTAACCTACTTCAAATACAACCTTTGTTGTGGTCCTTGACCATACCATGCCGAGTCCCTTGACTAGGCCTTGGCCGTGGACAACTTCGTATCACAAGGCTCCATGTACATTTTTGCTGCCACGATGAGCACAAACTCGGCGGTGGGTGATGGCGGAAACTCGCTGGTGGCCGGTGGGACTGAAACAGAGGAACGAGAGATCACCATGGCGGAGATGGCAATCCGCTTCAAGAAGATAGAAGACATGTTGCACCCCTGGTGCCGCTAGCTGATCAAGTCATAGCGATCGGGGCCACCGTCGCTGAGATGGGCTAGCAGCAGCACCTCCTCAGCCGGTCTCCTCTGCGATGAGCATGAGCAGAGGTCCACTTGTGGTGGTCAGCCACTGCGGAATGGTCACCATCGCATGGGTGATGACGATGAAGATGATGAAGCCTTTCTGAGCACCCACAAGATGGAGTTTCCCAAATACAATGGTGTTGAAGACCCGCTGTCGTGGCTTAATCGCTATGAGCGCCATTTCTGCATCTACTGAAAGCCGAAACACCACTGCATCGCCTATGCGTCGTTCTACCACACCGACGATGTGCAACTGTGGTACTACCATCTCCACGTGAACACTAGACAACCGCCTTGGCCCTGGATCATCCAGTTGGTCAACAAGCGGTTCGGGCCACCTCTCACGGACAACCTAATTGGTGAACTCGCCCTACTCCTCTGTGAGGGATTGGTCGATGATTTTGCCAAGTGCTTCATGGCATTGTTCTACCTCGACACGGCCATGACAAGCCACTATGCATGAATGTCGTGCTGTAGCGGCCAATGACCCTCAATGATGCAGTCATGCTGGCTCGTGACTATGAGCAGCGTGACATGGCCCCACTACTGCCACCATATTTGCAGGCCCCTACGCTTACACTCTCGCACCCGGCAGCCGGCTCAACGCCGCAACCATCTTCGATCGCCACAACTGCATCCTCTACTTCGGTGGCCCAGCGGTTGTCCTCCGTCACTTGCCTCACCACAGCAGAGATCGCGCAACACCATAAGGATGGTCAGTGCTTCCACTGTGATGAATTCTTCACACACGGTCACAAGAAGCCTGCAAACAACTATTCACCATTGAGGTGCTCAATGAGGAGGTCCCAGAGCCACTGATCGACTCCTGTGACTCCACCATCTCCATCACGCTCTCACCGGGATCCGTCCATGCTCTGGCAACACCATCCAACTAGTCGACGACATCAACAGTGTGTGGCTCACTGCCCTCCTCGACTCTGGGTCCCCTCACAACTTTATGGACTTGGAGGTAGCCGCGTATGCAGGATGGCAGTCATGCCGGACTACAGGTGGCAGTCACCAATGGAGACCGAGTCCAGAGCCCAGCGTGCTGCCAGGACTTGAAATCACCATCAACAATGAGCGCTACACCCTGGACTGCTACGAGCTCGCTCTGTGCTCCTACACGATGGTGCTCAGGGTCTAGTGGCTAGAATCGCTAGGCATAATTCTCTGAGATTTTGCCAAACGCGTGATCACGATCGTGTGCAACATGCATCAGATGTGCTGGCCAACAATAGATGCACCAGCGAGCGTGCCCACCCCCCAGGCTGTAGAGGGTGATGTGTTGGCCAACCCGCTGCTCCACTTTGAGGGCCTATTCGTGGAACCTACCAGAGTGCCGCCACATCGCTCCTACAGCCATCAAATCTAGGTGCTTTTGCGTCGAGCGGCAATGTGATGATATGCTCGACAGGCAATGTGATGAGATGCTGTGCTAGGGGGTCATTCAGCCAAGTTCATCGGCATTCTCTATGCTGGTGCTGCTTGTGAAGAAAGGTGACAACTCCTGGTGCTTTTGCGTCGATTATCGGCTGCTGAACAGCAAGATGATCAAGGATAAATTTCCCATCCCGGTGATTGAGGGGCTCCCTGATGACCTACGCGACACTGTCTTCTTCACCAAGCTAGATTTGCAGTCTAGCTATCATCAAGTGCGGATACAGGAAGACGACATCGAGAAGGCTGTCTTCCGCACACATCAAGGGTTGTTCGAGTTCCTCTTCATGCCGCTCGGCCTGATGAATGCACCAGTGACATTCCAAGCATTGATGAATGACATCCTCTGCCCGTTCTTTCATTGGTTTGTCTATTTTTTATGATATATTAATCTATAGCTCGTTGTGGTTGAAACATCGCAGCCACATCAACCTTGTGGTGGTCAGAAGGTCCAAGTGCTCATTTGACGAGCGCTCAGTGGCCTATCTGGGCCATGTCATCTCCGTCGACGGTGTGGCAATAGATGCCCAAAAAGTTGAAGCAATGCTGGACTAGCCGCTGCCCCACTCGTTCAGTGCAGTATGAGCATTTTTGGGCCTCGCCGGCTACTATCACCGGTTCATCAAGGACCGCGGTGCCATAACGACACCACTGACCAAGCTCCTCTGCAAGGAGGGCTTCCATTGATCCACAAATGCGGAAGAGGCATTCCGCTCACTGTAATGCATGCTGATGACGACCCCGGTGCTTCAATTGCCAGACTTTGCACAAGGCTTCATCATGGAATGCGACGCGTCTGGCTTTTGGCTGGTCATCATGCTCCACCAAGGAGTAGGGCTAGTTGCCTTCTTCAGCTGGCATCTAGCCCCGTGCCACACCAATCTGTCGGTTTATGAGCACGAGCTCATTTGATTGGTCTAGGCCATTTGCCACTGGTGGCCAAATCTTTGGGGGCCGGCGTTCTTTATCCGCACCGACCACTACAACCTCAAATTCCTACTGGATCAATGTCTCTCGATGATTCTGCAACACTAATGGTCCAGCAAACTAACCGGGTTTGATTTCAGTGTGGAGTACTGCCTGGGCGCAGCGAACACGGTGGGTGACACACTGTCTAGGCACCACATAGATGGCGTGGAAGCTCTAACGTTCACCCTATTTGATGACTTGCGTGTGAGCTCGACTCCAACCCAGCTCTGTGTGTGCTGAAGGAGGAGGTGGTGTCTGGAGTGAAAGGCAACATATGGCGGCTGGTCGATGGCCTGGTCACCATTGGTGGTGGCGTTTACATCCCGTTGGAGTCACCATCACTGGCGGTGGTGCTGACCAATGTGCACGAAATGACCACGAGGCATGGAGAAGAATCTCCATCGGCTTTGCGGAGATTTCTTTGTCTCTGGGGCATGCGTGAGTACGTGTCCACCTGCATAACATATCAGCACAACAAGAGTGGGCACCTACACCCTCATGGTGTGGGCTGACATAGCGATGGATGTTGTGGAAGGATTTCCACGAGTGAATGACAAGTCGGTGATCCTCACCGTCGTTGACCGGTTCTCAAAATATGCCCACTTCGTGCTGCTAGGGCACCCGTACACCGTGACCATGGTCACCCGCACCTTCTTTGACAACGTGGTGAATATTTTCATGAAGTGACCAGCTCCATTGTTAGTGATCATGATCCAGTCTTCACCGGGCACTTCTGGTAGGGGTTGTTCTCTCTTGCCAGTGTCAAGCTGCAGCTACCATCAGCATTCCATTCATAGTCTAATGGACAATCGGAGGCCACCAACAAGAACCTCACTTTGTACAAGTGCTGCCTGGTGGGGGACAGGCCGCACCACTAGTTGCAGTGGCTTCCTTGGGTGGAATTCTGCTACAACACCTCCTTTCAGGCCTCTCTCAAGACATCATCATTCTGCGTCATCTACGGCCGTGACCGGCCTACTCTACGCGCATATACACCAGGAGAAGCTCGCCTGTCTACTGTGAACAACCAGATGATGGAACACGATGATTTTTTGGTGGAAATCCAAGATCGTTTTCTGCAGGCCCAACAACAGTACAAGATGTTCTATGATCATCACCACCACAAGGTGAACTTTGAGGTTGGAAAATGGATGTGGTTGCGCCTCCTGCGTCACCCGATCACGTCACTCAATTGTGATGTCTTGCCCTTAAGCAAGGATGATTAGTTATAACCAGAATCATTACAGGGTTTCATTACCGAAGTAACAAAGTATAATATATCACATGCATTACAAACCGGAATAAAAGTGTTATTTCAATAGATTCCTGATTACATCAGAGTACTTAGATAGATGAAGCGTTAGAAGTTCGAAAGTGGAAGCGGAAGCAAACTAATACAAACAACTTGATGATACAAGGGCTACACATCGAGTCCTAAGATATGTGTCCTCTACCAGTTCTTCATAGCGCCAGCCCCCAAGTGACTTCTCAGTCCTCGGGTGGAGTGTTGTGCCACATGAACTTACCACAGCAGTCACAAAACTTAGGTATTATCTCTGCACACATAAAGTTTACAAGCAATGTCTGAGCAACTAAAACGCAACAACACTTACCCGTTAAGGTGGCCAACTATAGCCGACTCCTAGCATGCAAGACATAGGGGATGGCTCTATCACTATGCACAAACCTGCACTATGAGTAAGTCCATACTTTCATGTTTTAGTACTAATCTAAGTTAATTACTTTAAGCTTGTAACCTGAACTACAAGCAATACAAGTATCATAGTAAATCAAGTTAAGGTTCATTCATTCTTCGATCATTGCGATAAATTAACCACGTGCCAACATCTACAAGACAGGCGGTGACTCATGTCTGAGAGTCGCGGTGATTTAAATTGATGTACATCTTCTAGGATAAACCTGATACATTAGCACTCATGACAAGTCGTACGCGACAAGCTTTTACGCTGACTCAACAGAGTTGGATGAATCCTAACTGCTTCTAAGAAAAAGGGCTCCCATCCCAATCCACAGCCTATCAATTGACCGATCCGTGGTTCTACTACCAAGTCTCTCTCCCTTAACATCCATTGAAGCAGTAGGTGAAGGCCAATCATCTATTGACACACAAGCTACATTGGTTTACTTGGCCTTTATCTCCAGCATGTGATTAGTGCGTTCAATACTTTCTCATGAGGTCCAACCCATCGGTCCATAACTGACACAGACAAGGGCTACCACCTTGAAGATCTCAGCTTTCCATATCACTCTCCCCGCCCTTCCCAACAGACGATCCTCCGCTTTGCCCTATGGGCCCCGCCCGGTCTCAAGTTAATATTCACAACATACAATCTCCGATGACCAAGTGTGTAGAACTTATCGCCAAAATGTGGTCTTCCGACCCCTCGGCTTGTACCAATTTGCTAACATCTTACAACTGCTAACAAGGTAATCAAGGATAATCTGGAAGGTAAATATAATGCAACTACCATATCAATCAATTCCTATAAACTTAATGCACAATCAAGTTTATCAAGAAGTAGTGATTGAAAGCAAGATCAAGGAGTAACACCGGGGCTTGCCTTCAGTTAGTTCAGTGTTAGCGGGGTCCTTGGCTTGTATTAGCTCCACTAGCGCCTCTTGTTACTGCTCCACATGACCATGATCTAGAGTACGCAAATGGAACAAGAATAAAAAGCTGCAAATATGAAGTATTCCGATGCATAAAGTATGTATGGACTTAACATGGTCTATATAAAGTGTATTCTGTATAATTTTATTTATGTAACTTATTTTTAAGTTTGTACCACTTGACTATTGAGTTAAATGCTCAAAAACTTAATAACATAAGATTTGTGAACTTTCTAATGGATCTGATTTTCTGCAGGTTCAGGATGTTCAGGGGAAACACTAAACAAAAAATGAGCATTTTCCTACGCATAGATTATTTCTAATGAATTCACGACTGTAAAGCGAGGATTAATTAATAATTGTAATTTGGTACAACAAAAAGTGATAAACTATTTTATATGAGCTTCTGGACAGTAAAGGAACATGCATGCAAAGTTTCATTATTTTTACATGTACAATTTGTTTTTTATGAATTAATTAGCATTTTTCTCATTTTAATTCTAGAAAAGATATTTTTAGGAGAAATACATATTTGACCAGCCGACTGTGTAAAGCTACACAAAAGGATGCAAACAAACTTTGGTTTTCATTTTTCTGAGGTCTAGATCATTTTCTATGAATTTTAGAAATTTGAACCGATTTCTAGGGATTTAAATTGAAATCAAAATCTGGAAAAATGAAACCATCCAATCGTTTCACGCATTAGTGGACTACACAGATATGGCCGCACCAGATCAAGCACATGTCACACAGAATACGGGCCTCAGCCCAACTGGCGGCGTTGTTGCGGCTTGGCCCAACTAGCCTGCATGGCCCGCATGGGCCAGCTAGCGACTAGCCGGTGCGCGGTTGTGGCACTTTGCCGGAATAGGTTTCTGGTCACCGCTCCGGAAGACACTTGGTCTATCTTGGAGAGGATGGGAAGGGGAGTAGGGAGGTGGGGTCCACTTACACCAACTCTTGTCCTAGACGACCGACGATGAGTGGTGGTGGGCGTGTGTGGTTCAGCGATAGCGTGAGCTTGGTGGAGTGGACTAGATGTAGCCTCCAGTGTTCAGTGAGCTCCACTGGTCCTCATAGCAGTTCACCGTGGACAAAGAAGAACAGAGGCGGTCCGGGGAAGGCTGTCGATGGTGACCTGATGACACTGGCGGATGACAGCGACAATTGTTGTCCCTTGAGCAAACAACAAGGGGAAAAGAGAGGTTAGGGAGGCTTGCTATCCTCAGGAGGTCCTTGGAGAAGAAGAAGAGGCTGGGCGACTCACCGGAGGTGGAGAATTAGTGGTGACTTCACGCGGTGGCACTGTTCATAGCGCGGGGAAAAGTGAAAATGTGAAGGTCTAGTGCACTTCCATTTGGCTCGTTGGTGGACACTCTAGTGCAGTGTAGCGGTGGTAGAGTGAGGTGCGGCAATGGTGGATGATAGAAAGAAAGCTTGCGCTCACTCGGGGAAAGAAGAAATAAGGTCAGGCAGTGCCGTGTGAATGGGAGGGGGTTCGACTTGAAGATTCGTGTGGCTCACTCAAGTGCCCAAGTACACACGCGTGCGGCGGCAAGCAGAGGTGGCTAGAGGCAGTGGTGCGGTTGGCGGTGGAGCAGCGGTGGCATGGCGTGAAGGAGAGGGTGATGTGACAATGGCTCCTTTTGAAGTCAAGGTGGCACTCCAGTGCTCCAGGTGGTGAGGCGACTAGTCGGTGAGTGGCGGAGGTGGCAGTGACCAGCGGCAGTGGAAAGCAGAGCACGCGCTAGAGGAGAGAAGAAAGGAGACTGACATGTGGACTCGGTTTGAATTGAAGATTTGAACAAAAATTAAATCTGTAGTGAACGAATTTGGCTCCAAACACTACCTGCCAAGGCTCGAAAAACTTGAGGAAATTTTTTTATGATAGATCACGAACCAAGGAACAAATTTGGTCAGAGGAACTTTCTGAAATTCGAAATGAAATTTGAATTAAAATTCAGAGAACTAAAGGACTGCTGAAATCTTTTGAAATTTATATGAGATACTTAGAGATTTCAGAAATTCTTGAAACTTGGACCAAAATTGTATATGTGCATCTAGTTCCATTTAAAATCAATTCCATGGTATATTGTTGTTGAGATTTTTGAAGTTTCTTTGGAAGCCTTTAGTTGACGCCTTTAAGCCTAATTTGAATTTAAATTTTGATTTCAAACCTAGTGACTTGATTAGCTCCTCCATTAGTATTTTATTAGCAGTATTAAGATATGGATTATGTTACACGAGATCTTACATCAATGTACAGGGTCATGGGAAACTTGGACCCAAATTCTATGGACCATTTCAGATTTTGGAATGAGTGGGTGACATCACGTACAAGCACCTGCTGCCCAAAGGGGCACGCTTACTCAACATGTTTCATGTTGGCTTGCTCAACAAGTTCCATGATGATCAACCAAGGATCCGGCAACCACTCCCTCCAACTCGCCATGGCCATGTCTGCTTGGAGCCCAGTGCAGTGTTAAAAAATAGAGTGGCAGCAAGAGCTCCTGGTCATGTGGAAGGGACAGCCACCACCAGCGGCAACTTGGGTGAACATCGAGCAGTTCCAACACCTCTACTTGTCATTTTAGCTCGAGGACGAGCTGCTAGTCCAGGGAGAAAGATGTCATGCTCGGCATTCCATACCAGCACAGGATCAAGAAAGGAAAGGAACTGGCAGGATCACATTTTGCCGACCAAGGATAAGGAAGGTGACAGGATCAGATCAGGTACCAAGAATAAAGGGGACATCACCTTCCATTTGGTTACCAAGTCAAGGATGATGTTGGTAGATTCCCTATTATGTTTGTTAGTTTCCTTGTTAGTTGGTGTTGGCGCCGAACCTGTGGATATAAACAGGGATGCACCATAGTCTGATTATCGTCGCCGAGGTCCAGGCCCCCCTAACCAGTAACTTGTATCAAATACAACATCCATCGTGGTCCTCGCCCATACCTTGCTGAGTCCCATGACCAGCCCCTAGCTGGTGACAGGGGGACTGTGGACAATATTTGTTCAATCCTTGCAGCTAAGTGAATCAAGGTCACCCATAACTGATTGGAGCTCCATTGGAGCTCACCCACGTCCAATTGGAGGAACGGAACACACAGGTCATGGCTGCCACCATGGTTGTGTTAGCTAATCCACTACTACAAAAACAATTTGTAGTGTCGGCTGGTAACCAATCTTTGGCGCCGGCCAGTGAATCCGATACCCTTTTTTATAAAAAATGGACCATTTTTGGTGTCGGCTGATGTCGACCGGCACCAAAGATTGATTTTTTGGTGTTGGCTGTCATAACACAACCGACACCAAAGATCCTTTGCTCAGGATGAGGCATGCAATCTTTGGTGTCAGCTAACTTAAGGTAGCTGATACCAATGATGGATCTCTGATGTTGGCAAACTTAAGCCAATCAACACCATTTGAAAGATACAAATTACATATATATTTGAATATTTCAAATTCAAATTCATACAGGATTCAAATTCAAATAATAATATTCACATATATACATTCAAATAATGACCAAATACTTTCCAATATTCAAATTTATTGTATGTACACACTTACATATAGTCAAGAACTCCAAATTACATTAATTGTTTACAGAGCAAATCTTTCATAATTAGAAAGTTGAGGAAACTCTGCCAACGTCCTGGTCTTGTCAAAGAATGCGCCATCTACATGAAAGATCTCATGGTGCAAGAACGTGCAAATGTCTGATATAACATTATTGACTCCACCTTTTTGCATATCCTTTGTAAAAGGATAATCCCATTCCACCCTATAATTAGGATACCGATGCAACAAAAAAGAATTAAGTAAGCAATGAAAAAATGGTGAAACAAAATATAGATAGATAAAATAATGATGGCTTACATCTTCATGATTTACTATGTATTGCCCACATGTCCTAAGGTACTCACACATGTAATACCTACAATGGAGAGAACCCAAGGGTTGCTTGGCACACTTGAAGCCGTATTTGACTGACAAGCGTTTCTTGTTCGACTGGTATTCACCATTATTGAGCCTTTCAATGTAGTACATCTAGGCACTGTTTCCAAATGCAACCCTATAGTCAGTATATATATGCATAATTTGCTAGTACTTCAATAACATAATTTGCTCGTAATTCAATAACAACAACATAATTTGCTAGTACTTCAATAACATAGTTTGCTAGTAATTCAATAACAATAACATAATTTGCTAGTACTTCAATAACAATAACATAATTTACTAGTTAAACTTACTTATGTAAAATTTTGATGAAATCTTTGAATTGGTCCTCGGGCATGTTCACGGAGTCCAAGCATATCACTGTACTAGCGCTTGGAGTCATGAACCAAACAACATAATACATTCACGATCACAGGTATTTTGTTAAGTTCATGATAAACAGTTATGTTTCAGTGCACAACTAAAAGTACATGTGAAACATACTTAAAAAAGTATGGAATCTTTATGGTTTTCTTGCCTCCTTTCACAAACACATGTATTACCTTAGCAATGTACAATGGTAGCCACGGCCTTGCGTCCTTGCTCATACTCACAACTTCTTTATTGAACTCCTTCATTGTCATATCATTGTACATATCTGATTCCTTCCTTAAGGTGATGGCGTGGCTTGTCTGATTGACGTGTCTCGGGTCAAGGATCCCGATCGTGCTCTTGTCCCCCAATTTCATATTGTCCACGAATTACGTGCTACGTAACAAGATATCATACCAATAAAATGTATTAAGATAGTTAAAACAAGCAATCTATTAAGCAAGTTAAAAGAGCAAGAATGAACTTACAAGCAGAATATGACTAAGAGGTCCATGTTGAGCCACTTTTGGTGGAACATGAACCACAAGTCTTCAAAATCGATAGATCCAATTCTAGCTCCACTATAGAAGGCATTTCCTGTGATTTCAAATGTGATGTTCGTCACACCCAATGAACTTGCCATCATGTACTAGTTATGGAGTCGCCTGACACTATGGCAGAACACTAAAGCGGAGATGTGCACTAACAAAGAAAGGAGACATGCATTTTCGCGCGTCGCTCATTTCACAATATAGGAGATGCTCCTTACAAACGCTCATCTCTCATCATGTTGAAAAACTGAGACGCGTGATACATGTCACACATCTCGCATTGGATGACTGCCTAAGCTAGTCTGACACTAATAAGAGACGCATGTTTAGTGAGGCGCGTCTCCGATTATCGTACGCCCTAAGTGAATTTCTATAGGCTGTCGGCTGCATCCTGGAGCTTGCCAGGATTCGACAGCCGCATAATACCTGCAAAAGCCACATCTTCACATTCACATACAAAGGCGCATATGGATAACACAAAGATACATAAGCACATACAGAAACACAAATCAATTTAATTTATCTATCAAAAGTATTATACATTGTATCTTCACATTCACATACAAAGGCACATATGGATAACACATTGATACATAAGCACATACAGAAACACAAAT
>VSTD030002089.1:0-12215 GCA_008808055.3 Sporobolus alterniflorus | reverse complement strand
ATAATGATGGCAAATACTTACTGATGTCAACATATTCTGATAACATCTTCAACAATATCAAACCACTGCACAGCCAGTAGATCATTGTTAAAAAATTTGGACCGTATATAGAAACATAAGAGGCCAAATAAACTTGAACAAAGAAATAAAAATGTGATTCATATAAAAACACCATTTCAAATTAAATTAATAAATGTATGATTGACACATTACATAAATTTTGAAGGCAAAAAATGAAAATAAACATGATTTCGTCATTTTCATCTCAGCTGTTAAGTTTCATTACAAGAAAACAAAACTTCAATCCCAACGGTCGATATAGATGACTAACCAGTTTACCATATGATAGCCAACACCTCCATGTACAATTGTTTGTGAGGTTGACCTGGCATTCCCAAGAACACTATGTTCTGTCTGAGGGGAAGTGGATTCATCCTTGCTTTCATGGCTTGTAGCAGATGTTCTTTTGTCATTATCAGCATTATATTCAGATGAATGTATCTGTTCATGTATTGTAGATTCATCATCACTGAGCTTTGAGCTACCATCAGGGCTAGGCATCTCCAAGCCATTGGCAGAATAAGTGGATGACAGTGAAATAACAATTGATTGGAACTCTTCAGGAACATCAACAGCAACCCAAGTCTCTTGGTCAAGAACTGCCTTAATTTTTGCCATCTATACAAATATTGAAATTATATTATCTTCAGTTTACAAAACAAGCATAATATATTACTAACTAGTCATATTTATCATACTTTACAAATAATTTAACAGCTAGAAAGGATTCAAATCCGTTAAGACCAGGTATCTCCTAGTATGCCCCTCATTTTAATCTCAATAATATTTGATAGGAAAATCAACTGTTGTTTATGTAAGAGCACGATACATAAATTGTGTTCTTACTGTTTCCAATTTTATGGACAACCAATCAACCATAACCAAAGGAGAAAGTAGCAACATGAGATGTGAATCCTTTCACATGTGTGTTAGAGTGTTTCATGGAGTCAAGACTACAGGAGCTCATTTCTGTTAGTCAAATAGTAATCATCAAGATCAAGAAGTCACATGTTAATCAAGGAGTCAAATGTTAATTCGGCTAGTGCTATCTCCATATAAGAGTGTAATTTCATTTTAAGAAACGAGAAATGGAAACAGTTCTAGTTGTGCCACACAACAATATTATCCTGTGTTCTTGTTGCACTCTTCATTGTTCTTCTTGCACGTGTGTTTAATTCTAGCCTAAAACCTGCAGGGTTCACATTCCTTAGGCTCATATTCTTTCAATGAACTGTTGATTCAAAGCTTAATATACGGTCAGTAATCCTTTTATACGCTTCTAATCAAATTGTCGAGATTGAAGAATGTTGTAATAGTATTAGTCATAGGGGTTGTCAGGCCACCTCCTACATGAGTATTAGGCTCAGCTTATAAGGGCTGTCTTAGGGGTGAAGGCACCAGGGGCTGGCGCCCTAGGGTTTCCCCCTAGGCGCCGCCACCCCCTAGGTCTTCCAACCCCTATATATTGTACCCTCCATGACTCAATACATCTATCCAATTCCGCGGCAATCCCTCTCCACTAACATGGTAATCAGAGACTGATCTTTCCACTGCGCTAACCCTAGGGGTTGTCGTACCCCTCCTGGCCACTGCCCTAGCCACCACCACCTTTTTTTGGCGCTGCCCTCTCCAGCCGCCACCACCATTACAGTGCGATGTGGTACAATACCGCCGCCGTGCTATAGTGCTTCGCGGCGCTACAACCCACACGCTGTCCACGCCCCCCCTCCTTCGGTCGTCATGCCATCGGACATCGTCGCCCTTCCGACCGCCGACGCTGAGGTCCTCAAGCAGCGGCTCGACACCCTGGTCGTCGTTGTCGAAGCTACCGAGGAGAAGGCCGCCACCGCGCGTCGTCGCGTCCTGACCGCCCGTCAGCTCCTTGATGAGGAGCAGGCCGCCACCGCCGATCTCGAACGGCAGGCCGCCGTCAAGAAGCTGGTCCTAGGATCCATGTCTTTCTCGACCACGAAAACCGCAACCACTTCTTCGTCATACGTCGACACCATCGTCGCCAACCTCCACATCCAGGCGGATACCATGATGGAGGAAATCCACCTAGACACCTCTAGTCCAGCTACTGCTCCGACAGCATTCTACTCCAATAAAACGTTGTCCGCTCCACTGTCGCCGCCTTTGGCGCCGCCTCGCCCGCCTGGCAAGAACAACGGCAGCGGCCTCGACAACGGTAATGGCAGCAACAACAACCAGCATAGGAACAACAACCGCCGCAACGGTGGTAGTGGCGGCAAGAACAGCGACAATGGTGGAACCCACGGTGGCAACACCACCGTGGTTTCCCACGGCACCACCACCAACGATGGCCGGGGTCCCTCGCCATGGCCGATGTCTGTGAACCCGTTGCAGGGGAAGATCGCCATGTACCCCGGCCCGTCGCCCACCGGCCAGGAACGGCCGCAGGCTTTCATGGCCACGACAGGGCCTTACACCCTATCGGGCTTTGTACCCGGGCAGCACCAGCTGTACTAGCAGGCCCCTTCTGCGCCACCTCCGGGTTGGGCACCCTGGAACGACGTGGGCTGGGACTAGCAGTCACTCGCGAACTCCTTCAACACCATGGCGCTACAGCCACCCCACAACTCGGTCCATGACTGGGTTGCCGACTCGGACGCTTCACACCACACCACTCATGCAGTCAGTAATATCTCCAACCCTCGTCCTTTGAACTCTGCTAGTCCTTCATCCATCGTTGTAGGTAATGGTTCCACCCTGCCAGTCACCTCAGTAGGCGACTCAATTATTCTCGGACCATTCCACCTTAACAATATTTTGTTGGCTCCTGACATTGTTCAAAATATTCTTTCTGCTCGTCGCTTTACCACTGATAATTTGTGTTCTATGGAGTTTGACCCTTTTGATTTATCTGTGAAGGATCTTACTACCAGAAACGTGATCGCTAGGTCAAATAGCACCAGCCCGCTGTACACGCTTCGCCTCCCGAGTTTCACTGCTTCCAGCCGCACCTCACTGTGTGCCATGTCTACTATTGTTGCGCCTCGTATTCTGGCTGTTGTCGCCACGTCTACATGGCACCGTCGTCTTGGCCACCCTGGCCCTGACACCTTATCTAGCCTGTCTAGGTCATCCTTTATTTTCTGTACTAGTACTACTCATGATTTTTGTCATGCTTGTCAGTTGGGCAAACACACCGGATTGCCTTTTTCCAGTTCAAGTCGTGCGGAAAAAGCCTTTGATTTACTACATCTTGATCTTTGGACATCTCCGGTTATTAGTGTGTCTGGATCGAAATACTACTTCGTCATTCTTGATGATTTCACTCATTATTTGTGGACTTTTCCGCTAAAACAGAAATTTGACACCTTCACCTTGTCCAATTTTTTTGCTTATGTTGCTATTCAGTTCAGCTGCACTGTCAAAGCTATACAATGTGACAACGGTCGTGAGTTTGACAACTCGTCCACCCAGACCTTCCTTCTGTCCAAAGGCGCCCAGCTGTGGATGTCGTACCCCTACACGTCCCCACAAAATGGTAAAGTCGAACGTATTATTCGTACTATTAACAATGGCATTCGTACGTTGCTAATCCAGGCTTCACTTCCCGAGCGCTATTGGGTTGAGGGGCTCCATACCGCCGTGTATCTGCTAAACCGTCTCCCCATGAAGCTGATCAATGTTGTTTGCCCTCATGTCGCTCTCTTTGGCTCTGCACCCTCGTATGAGCACCTCCGCGTTTTCGGTTGTGCATGTTATCCTAACATCGCCGCCACCGCGCCCCATAAGCTCGCCCCTCGGTCCACCCGATGTGTCTTTCCGGGCTACGCTACCGATCACAAAGGCTATCGTTGCCTTGATCTCTCGACAAATCCCCTGATTGTCTCACGACATGTGATTTTTGATGAGAACAGTTTCCCACTAGCTGCCTCGCCTAGTCTAACTGACCTAGATTTTCTTTGTGAGTCTGGCTCCACAGTTTCCACCATTGGGACCCACCTCACCACTGTAGGTACCTCTACTCCGGCACCTCGTCGGCCAGCACCGGAGATTCCTCCGGGCTTTGAGCCCCTTGTGGCTCCCCTACCCGCCCCGGCCGTTCCTCCAGGATTCCTGCCCCGGGCGGCTACCATGGCTGTACCACCTGCCGTCACAGACGGCCCGCCACCCCATACATGGCTGGCCTCACCGATTGCCTACGTCCGGCGGGAGGTGGGAGCCGGAGCCACGGGGACATGTGGAGTCCCCGGAGCTGTCCTGCGCCGGGGGGCGCGTGCTGGAGCCCAGGCGACATGTGGCGCCCCTAGAGGTGTCCTGAGCCGGGAGGAGGGAGCCGGAGCCGCGGGGACACATGGTGCCCCCAGAGCTGCCCTGCGCCGGGAGGCAGGTGCTGGAGCCCAAGCAACATGTGGCGCCCCCAAAGCTCCCCTGAGCCGGGAGATGGGAGCCGGAGCCGCGAGGACACATGGCACCCCCACAGCTCCCCTGAGCCGGGAGGTGGGCGTCGAAGCCACGGGGACACGTGGCGCCCCAAAGCTCCCCTGAGCCGGGAGGTGGGCGCCGGAGCCGAGGGGACACACGACGCCCCCGGAGCTCCCCTGAGCCAGGAGGTGGGAGCCGGAACCACGGGGACACGTGGTGCCCCCGGAGCTACCCTGAGCTGGGAGGTAGGAGACAGAGCCACGGAGACACGTGGTGCCCCCGGAGCTGCCCTGCGCCGGGAGGCGGGTGCTGGAGCACAGGCGACACGTGGCGGCCCCGGAGTTGCCCTGAGCCGGGAAGCGGGTACCACTCCACCGCCCCCTCTTCCGCACCCTTCCGTGGGCGGTCAGGGCGTGGTGGTGCCTGTCACGCCCCCAGATAATCCACATTGGATGATCACACGGGGCAAGACTGGCTTCAGAGTGGTGACTGATCGTCTTGTCCTCACCGCTACGACCTCTTCACCGACACCGTCCCTGATCCCCTCCTCCGCTCATGCTGCGCTTGCCGATCCACATTGGCGTGCGGCTATGGAGGAAGAGTACGGAGCCATGATCAGCAATGGGACCTAGGAGCTGGTTCCCCGACCTCAGGGCTCCAACGTTGTCACCGGCAAGTGGGTCTTCACGCACAAGCTCCGTACTGACGGGACCATTGATCGCTACAAGGCTCGTTGGGTCCTTCGGGGTTTCACTCAGCGCCCCAGAGTCGACTACGATGAGACCTTCAGCCCGATTGTAAAACCGGCCACTGTTCGCACGGTACTCGCCACTGTTGTCTCTTGTGACTGGCCCATTCAGCAGCTCGACGTGTAAAATGTCTTCCTCCACGGCACTCTCTCTGAGACAGTCTTCTGCTGCTAGCCCACAGGCTTCGCCGACCCTGCTCACCCTGACTTGATCTGTCGCCTGCGCAAGTCCTTGTACGGGCTCAAGCAGGCACCCCGGGCTTGGTACAGTCGGTTTGCTACCTATCTGACCACCCTAGGGTTCATTGAAGCCAAGTCGGACACCTCGCTATTCAACTTTCGTCGCGCTTCAGACACAGTATATCTCTTACTTTATGTTGATGATATCATCCTGACCGCATCCAGCATGGAGCTACTACGCCGTACCATTTCCGCTGTTCAACGGGAATTCGCCATGAAGGACCTCGGGCCGCTTCCTCGACATCACCGTCGAGCGTCGTCCGGATGGTTTGTTCCTCCATCAGCGCACATACACGCTTGACATCCTCAAATGTGCGGTCATGGCAGACTGCAAGCCTTGCACGACTTCAATCGACCTCCAGGCGAAGTTGGCAGGGGACCCAGGGCCTCCCGCACGACTCCAGTCGACCTCCAGGCAAAGTTGGCAGGGGACACGAGGCCTCCCGTTGAGGACGCCTCTCAGTTCTAGAGCATTGTCGGAGCTCTCTAGTACCTAACATTCACACGGCCCGACATCGCCTATGCTGTGCAGCAGATCTGTCTGCACATGCACGACCCTTGAGAGCCCCATCTGACGGCCATGAAGCGCATCCTGCGCTATCTTCAGGGGACGCCAGACTACGCTCTTCTTATGCGTCGTTCAAGCAGCTCTGACCCCGTTGTCTACACGGACGCTGATTGGGCTGGTTGTTCAGACACTCGCCGCTCTACATCAGGCTATGCGGTGTTCCTGGGGGACAACTTGGTTTCCTGGTCGGCCAAGCGGCAGACCGTCGTCTCCCGCTCCAGCGCTGAGGCTGAGTATCGTGCCGTTGCCAACGGCGTGGCTGAGGCCACTTGGCTGCGTCAGCTGCTCCATAAGCTCCAGACCCCGCCGGCTCGGTGCACACTTGTCCACTGCGACAATATCAACGCCGTGTACCTACCCACCAACCCCGTTCAGCATCAACGCACCAAGCATGTGGAGATTGATCTTCATTTTGTCCGAGAGAAGGTTGTCATCGATCAAGTCCACGTCCTCCATGTCCTGACGATATCACAGTTCGTCGACATCTTCATGAAGGGGCTCCCCTTCTCGGTGTTTAATGAGTTTAGGTCCAATCTCAACATCTGCAGTGGCTGAGTTGTGACTGCGGGGGGAGGGGGTGTTAGAGAATTATAATAGTAATAGTCATAGGGGTTGTCGAGCCACCTCCTATGTGAGTATTAGGCCCAGCCCATAGGGACTGTCTTAGGGGCGAAGGCACCAGGGGCTGTCGTCCTAGGGTTTCCCCCTAGGTGCCGCCACCCCCTGGGTCTCCCAACCCCTATATGTTGTACCCTACATGACTCAATACATCTATCCAATTCCGCGGCAATCCCTCTCCACTAACAAAGAATATTTATTTAATGAATTTACATGACAAAACTGCAAGATAATAACACTGACCCGAACACTATGCTGATAATCAACAAATTGCTTCGATTGTTGCTGTAGGATTCCACGAATGTTGTAGCCTAAACGGCTTCCAATCTATGTGAAACGGAGTTAAGATAGCACCATAACATGCACTGAATATGGATGAATTAATTCATGTTATGCAAACAGAAAAAGAAATAACCTTTTCAGTAGCAGATATAAATTCTTCGGTTATATTGTAGATGATCAAAAACTCTTGAAGCCTTAACTTGGGATGTAGAGCAGCACGGACACCTAGGAGCTTAGCCCACCGCCCATGGGAAGCATCACATGCAGCAAAAACTGCTTCGGCGTTTTCTCTCAAGACATCAGCCCTGCACCAAATGCAAAATAATGTTCATACACTTCAGATATACAATATTCATGCTGACATAAATAGTTCAGATATACAAGAAGTAGAATTTTGAAAGACTTAAATTTACTAATCTTAACAAATGATTCACAACACTGCAACCATGATACCAGCAATAAACTTAGTTTACCAATGCTTAATGTAATGCACAATACAAGACACATTTGAGCAAAACTTACCGGATATTCTTTATTGAATTTGTAATGGATAAATCATTAGCTTTTCCTTGTATGAATGGGATCTTGGAAGTACTCCGTGTAAGAGAATTAGATACCCGAGAAGAAACACCATAATCATTCTCTTGAGGTACATCAACTGAGTCACCATGTTGTAGTGCTGGGCTACTAGCATCAACACTTACGGTCCCATCAAGGTTTCCCATGATCCACTCAACAATTCTTTTCACTTCAGATGCTTGCAGTAAATGTACCTGAAATCACAAAAGAAGGTTGGTCCATGAAGATTGCAACAACATCAAAACCTTTTAGTCCCAAGCAAGTTGGTGGCAGACTAGAGATCAAACCCACAATCTAATTAATTGCAAACTAATTAGTTTAAACGTCACGCCAATTTTTTATTTGAAAAGACAAAACCCACTAAGCCTTTTAGTCCCGACATAATAACTAATTTAAATGTCACCCACAATCTTCATTTGAAAAGGAAAAAATGCAGTATTCTTAATTTCTTATTAAGAATTACTTTACCTGTACTATTCTAAAAATAGCTGACAAAAGTTGAACAAACCCTTCGGATGACAGGCTTCGTAATTTATTTGCTAATGACTGGCCTCCAGCTGCATTATAAGCTGAAGTTAAAAGGATACAGATAATTTAACATAAGAAATAGCAAAAGTAAGAAAAAAATGATAAATGGGTGGAAATATATACCATCGGAATCAGCAGCTCTGTCTCCAGTAACTGAATCAGAATCCATTTCCCGGGCAGCTAAAACTGGAAGCAACTCTGCTACTGTGGCTTTGATTGAAGCTTTCATAACAGTTATAAGTGTATCTCGGTAAATTCTGAGAACTGCAGGAAGTTTGTCCTAGAATAAGATAGAACCATATCATTTGGTTTCCATACAAACATGAACTCACTGATGTTACAAAAGTGTAGCATCTTGAAACAAATAAACATGATGTGACACCCCTAAACTTTACGCACTTAGCACAGTTCAGAAAGAATCCTTGATGAACTTTGAAAGCAACCATTAGCAGGGTAGTGGTCGGTCAATCCTAAGATACATACACATGGTGGTCCACTTCAAGGTTTAACAACTGTTTAGCCTCTTCAGTAGAACTGTACATCATGCTATGACATAAAAAGTTAAAACCCATATTTTTTACTTTCAAAGTATTTAATAAAATGGAGATATTTTGACACCCAATTGGAGCACACTCATCCACCTGAATCCCCTATTAAATATGAAAAAATCACAAAATCAACATAGTAAGCCTCATTATCTGATCCATTTCATTATTTTACCCTACAGATTTTTCACCTGACTGTAACTACTACTATAATGTGTGCGTGGAAATTTTGACATCAAATTCCTGATCATAGAAAGACTTTCACGAGGCAGTATATTAAGGAGTAACTGTTGCAAAAGGAAAAGGGACTCAAGAAACTAATCACATAATTGCCATAATCAAAGGGAAATGCATTTTTTGTGTTAGACTGTGTTTATTACTTGTGTGACTGAGTAATGGGCCCTGAGCCTCATGTGCAGTCTAGGGCAAGGCTAGGCCTATATATATGTAACCCTTACTCTATCAATAATTGAAGTTCCATTCCAATATGTAAAAGGTTAAAAAAACAATAAGCGCCTAAAGAGGTTCTGTGGAATTTGAAGAAGTTGCACAAAAATGTTCAGACATGGGTTCATTTGCATGCAAACTCCAGACAAACAGATACACAAGGCTAACTAATTAAGTGAATGAAAAACTAACCGTTCTCAACAGGCAAATAATGAGGGGAAGGAGGTGATCTCTGAGAACAAAACTTTCCTCCTCGTCATGGTTTGCCTGCAGGAAGATGATAAATATGGAGAATGAGAAGAAAAAGGTCCTGAAAATATCACATAATATTTTTGCTTAAAAGTAAAGTGAAGTAATAATATAAAAGCATATTATGTGATGAAACACTCCAGAGATTCGACCAGCAGTGGGAAAAATAATTACTTTAAAGTACCTTTCACTTAGCACATCAGTTATTATTGAAAATTTGGAAAACTAAATTATGGACCATGGTAGCCATGAGTCATAGTAATCAAATTTATATTAAAAATAGGAAACCTGCATTTGCTTAGTTTTTTCCCAGAAACATTTCAAAGACAAATTGCTAGCTATTTCAAGAGAATTATAAGATGTGCATGAATAGGAACGGAACAAATTTACAATCATAGTTCACATGTTTGTCTCCATTCCTCCACTTGGTTCAATTCTGATCCAATTTCCCTTTTACAAATCTCAAAGGAAATGCTATAACGAAAATTCTGTGTTGTCAAAAACTACTCCCTCCGTATTTTAATTGTTATCACCATTGACTTTTTAAGATACGTTTGACCATTCGTCTTATTAAAAAATTATAAAAATCATATATTTTGTTATGATTGGTTTTATTACTGAAGAAAGTTGAAATATAACTTAGAATTTTGCATATTTGAATTAATATTTTGAATAAGACGAACGGACAAACATAGCGTAAAAGGTCAATGGCGACAACAATTTAAATCCGTATGGAGTATTAAACAACGTAAATGGACACTCTACAACAACAACCAAGCATTTTAGTCCCAAACAAGTTGGAGTAGACTAGAGATGAAACCTATAGGAGCCAAAAAAATATGGACAAAGCAAAGGGGGAAAAGAAGGGGTGGGGGCAATAAAAACTGACACAAAAAAAAGGTGATAAAGAGCAAATAAAAAGAAAGAAAGAAACTAACATAAGAAGGCAATAAAAGAGGAGGAACCAAAGATCAAGGTTCTAATGTAGAAAAATAAAGACTGAACAAATGCTCTAATCTAAGTTTCTTGAGAAATATAGGCTATCAATTTGATAGGAGATAGGCAAAGTGTGAAGCGAATAACATACACAATACATACTATAAAAAACTATTATAGAAAATACAAGATAATGCCATATCTCCATTGTACAATAATTAATAGCTATTGGCCAAACTACAGTGACAGCACACACCTCATCACCTGTCCCATTCAGTGGGCTAGAAGCCTTTCTTTTTACATTGGATAAGATCATTGCATCTACAGCTTTTCCATCAGGAACAGCAGCATGCACAAATTCTGCTGAAAGAATGCTACAAGAATGAATATTGTGAGTTAAACAGCAAGTTACTGATAGATAAGTGAAATAACAAAGCATCAATTTTCAAATAGTCAAATAGAACAAAGATGAGAAAAAGGAATGTTCCTAGGTAAATAAAAGTGGCAAAAGCTATATTGATAGCTACTCTGCACCGACCAGTCGCACCCAAAAGCTTAAGCTGATGAGGGAAGGTGGATATTCCATTTATGGTTCAACACTCCCTCTCACGTGTGACTCCCGTATGGTGCAAACGTGGAATAGGAGTCAACTGCAATTTATTTTGATAAATCATGTCTGCCAGGATTTGAACTCAAGAATTTTGGCTCTGATACCATCATAGTTTTTAAGGCGATAAGACGACATAAGACGTCCGACCCCCTTTTTATCTTTTAAGCCGTAAAGCGTAAGCCGAGGCGACGCCTTAATTATATAGTAATATAAGAAAATCTAGTCAAATAACATTAATATATCACTAAATTAAAATACAGAATCAGTTTAGCCCAATTGTGCCCAACTGTTAAAGCCTATATGGCATATATCTTCTTTCCCCAACCTTAAATCTAAGGCCCAATAGGCCCATTTCAGCTGGCCCAACTACAACCCCCTCTTAACCCTAGCCAGCCACCACCTATAAATAGAGGAGAGAGCCAAAAGGCAGCCGCCACAGTTCTCCCTGTTGCTCTCTGCATTCTTCCCTGCTTTCTCGGCCTTCCCTCTGCTGCTCCCTGCCCCCTTCACCTTCCCCTGTAGTTGTCACCGGATGTAGTCGCTGCTCCCTGCCCTCTTCACCTTCCCCTGGAGCCACCTGCTACAGTGCCACCTTCCTTTGCAGCCACCGCCGTGCTGGAGTTGCAGCCGTCACCACCTCCAGATGCAGTCACTGCTGGTAGAGAACTCCCAGATGCAGTCGTGCCCTGCCCAGACGGTCCCCTGTTCTGTGTTGTATTACGTGTCATTGGGCTGCAATGGGGTGTAGGGCCCAACTGAACTGAAACCCTAAGGCATCAATGACAAGGCATCGCCTCGCAGACTGCCTCGCCGACGCCCAAGACACCGTGACAATGCCTCGGACGCCTCTGAGATGCCTTACTCCCAAATCTAAGGCGACTCGGACGCCTCGGTCTCTTGCGGCACTCTGACGCCTAAGCGTCGCTTAGGCGACACCTTAGGAACGCCTTAAAAACTATGGATACCATGTTAGCTACTCTGCACCGACCAGTCACACCCAAAAGCATAAGATGATGAGGGAAGGTGGGCATTCCACTTATAGTTCAACATATATACGCATAGGTGTGCAAATGCAACATTTCAAATAATTGCACTTCATATAGGCCCAAATGGTTATATCCTTGGCTTAATACTTGAACAATGTACATGATGAATAGGTTAAGGATGAAAAAAGACCACACTGTTACATTCATTCCATTATATATTGTTGGATAATTTCAATTGTACATTATGATCACCAGTTAAGGCTTAAAAAGTCCTAACAATTACATCCATTCCATTATATATTGTTGGATAATTCAGTTATACACATTATGATTACCAATTTCACTTGACATATCAAAATGCTTTGCAAAAAGGCATCCAAACCTATGGTTAGCCTGTATTAAAAATAGGAGTTATATAGATCAG
>VSTD030002088.1:0-12217 GCA_008808055.3 Sporobolus alterniflorus | reverse complement strand
TTCGACCCCAACACCGGCGCCGGCACGGTGATCGACTCGGGCACGGTGATCACGCGGTGGACGGCGCCCGTGTACGCCGCGCTGCGCGACGAGTTCCGGCGCCAGGTGGGCGCGCCGCACGGGTACACGTCGATGGGCGCCTTCGACACGTGCTTCAACACCGACGAGGTGACAGCCGGCGGTGCGCCGCCCGTGACCGTGCACATGGACGGCGGCGTGAGCCTGACGCTGCCCATGGAGAACACGCTCATCCACAGCAGCACCACGCCGCTGGCCTGCCTCGCCATGGCCGAGGCGCCGCAGAACGTCAACGTGCTCGCCAACCTGCAGCAGCAGAACGTCCGCGTCGTCTTCGACGTCAAACGCTCGCGCGTCGGCTTCGCCAGGGAGGCCTGCAACTGATCCCGGTCGCCGTTCACGTACGGGACCGCCTTTGTGATGAGCTTATCCAGCTTTTACAGTCAGTATTGTGTGTGTGTGTGTGTGATAATAAGGGACGTGACACGGATGGAAAAGAATTGCGTGTTTTCACGGGTAGTAGAGATGATCGAGTTCGCTCAAGGCTCTGGTACCAGAATGTGTGTTTTGTTTTGTTTTCTTTGCTGTTGCAAGACATGATGAATTTGAAGGTGGTGGAATGGAAACTTGAAATCAAATACGTGCCCGCGCGCGATGACCGTGCCACATGCTATATAGCCTATATACAGTACGAAATACGATTCTTCTTAGGAGTCGATTGCCAATCTTGGATTATTGTTTTATTAAAAAAAGGATTGGGACCAGTAAGCTGTCACTTGTTGAACGTATCTGGACGTGGCCGGTGCTTGTCTCTGTCTGTGTTCGTCCCAATTTTAGTAACAATGAAAAGATGACTCATTTCTCTCCAGTAAATTAAATGAGAAGAATAACATAACCTGTAGCATTGGCACCGCCGCGTTACTGGGTTATAGAGGTCAGAAGATAAATTAGCCTTCTGCCATATGAGATGGTATGACAAACTCCAGCTGCCCTGTCTTACACTCTATCAGAGACACGATTCATGAGAAATCGAATCCAAATTGTCGAGCTCTACTCTAGGTGAGCTGACCACCCCACGCTAAATTTCTATCCCTGAGTGAAACACCAACGCCCCTATGAGGCATCGAACCCAGGTGAGTTGGACTGCAACTGCCGACCAACCACCGAAGGCTTCGTTCGCCCGCGTTGCCGCTTACAACACGGCAAACAGCGCACAGTGCTCACATGCATCGGTGCGGTTTTCATGGGAAACGAGTGAAGTGCTAACTAAACCAGTTGCGTCGGAGTACTTCCCGAACGGTGCCGGCAGCCAACATGCAGGCATGAGGCATGAGCAGGACCACTCAGCACTCCATGATCTGGAGCATGTCATGTCGGAGGCTGCATTTGCCAAGTTTCTCCTTGCGATGACCAAGCTTCTGTTAACTCTGAACACTGCCTGGGTCTAGGTGGTGTACTAAAGAAAGCTAGAAAGCCCAATTCCAAGCAAGCAACCTCTGGTCCACGGGTGGGTGAATGAATGGGTTTTGGGAAATAGAGAACATGGACTCGATTGAACAAAGGTGGCACAGTAATGAACAGCCCACTTGTTTCGGGCAAAAGAATGAATGGGACTGATCCACTCGAGTTACCCAGCGACCTCCACTCTTTGGACTCCAGCTTTTCGCTTCTGTTTTTTCTTTCTTTTTTATTTATTAGCTTTTTAGGGAAAGAGGAGGGTCATTGCTTCATATATGATGCACTTGACCCATACCAGAGCTAGTTACCGAGCAATCATCACAAACAACCGTGCCAGAAATATTAATCCCACATCCGGCGAGTACAGAGTTTCGGCGCTAGCAGAAAGACTCCACTCCACGCTCAGTATCAAGCAATAGCAACCCCGTACGTGTTCAGAAATTGTTTGGTTCCATTTACACGGGTCAAACCATCCATGAAACAACATACGCACTTCCGCACAATACACCAAGTTATTTTTCACAGACAAGCTTGTAAATATAATTTTGGTACAGCGATGTATAACAGAACCGAGCAACACAGGAGACTCCCTTGTAGCTGAGCAGTCCCTTCATGTTTTCAGGCATTTTACGCTTCTCTAGTACTGTCCTTGACCCATTCCAGATATTTGGTGTTACCACCAGTTATGGGCAGAGCAATGATTTCAGGCACACTGCACAGATGAGGAACCAGTAAGCGGCAGATCAAGAGCAACCAGTAAGCATCAGATCAAGAGCAATGTTGCATACTTGACTTCACTATATAAACAAAGACAACATCAGTAAACTTAATGAAGCTTACTCATATTCATGGTTCGCTTTGGCATGTTCAGTCAAGGCACTCAGAAGTGATTCTCTGGTCTTTATGATGAGCAATTCTTCAGCATCACTTTGCACCTGCAAAAGGGTAGATGATCACTATGCTCATGCTTTTTTGGATAAGCGGAGGTTGTTCAGTCTGGTTGCAAAGCTTAGCAGCATACCTTTCCCTCCCACCAGTAAACAGATTCAATGCCTGAAAAGGTAAGGCTGACTTCAGTATATTTCACCACCCATGTTTTCAAGTCGACTTGATTAGTTCGACTAGAAACCTGGTTGTCCGACTAGGGGGCTGGGCGACCAGGTTTTCATTGGTGCCAGACAGGCTTGCTTAACTGGACTTCGAGGTGAGCATTTGGGCTAGTAATTTGGCCCACTAGGGTTAGCAATATGCTGCGCCCAGGACTCCACCCAGCCCAGGACTCTCTCATTCTCTGCTCGGCGGCGGTGGTTGTGCTCTGCTCCTCTTCCTCTCACCCTCTGCCTTGGGGATCCTCCTCTAGCCGCCTTGGTGAAGCTCTTTCTCTCTCTGATCCGGCCAGGACCCTACTGCCAGTGAACCGCCACCAGTCCAAGCATTTAGCACAAGTAGCCACAGTTCCTGGAGATGAGCTCCTCCTCAGATGGTAAGTGGTGTTTTCACACTGCTACTCAGTCCTTAATCTTTGCCTCTTGTTTTATTGCATAAGTAAATTTAATGTATACATGGTCCTGGTACAGGCAGGACAACTAGGAGTCGAATAGGGTCGACTAATCGTGATTAGTCACCTTATCAGTGCTCAGGCGACTTGAACCGACTTGTCGACTTTAAAACATGCCATTATATACGTAGAAGACAATTAAGACAGCATTCTATTCCAAAACTAGTATAAGAACACAGAGTAAGGTGTTCATCTTAAGGAGTAAAATGTGCGATAGCAAGGAGTACACAATTTCTACTGATCATTCTTGTTTATGATCAACACACTTTTCACACTTTGTGCTCTCAAAATTACTCTACAATGATTTCAGTACGTGGTAAGTGCCAGTTCCTCAACAAAATGGATTAAGGTTGGCTTTCTTGGTTGCCTGAAACTAAGACTAGGGATGCAAGTGGGTACCCAATGGGTAGTTGTGGGTCAAACTACTAGTTTATTGGTTATATTAGCTTCATGAGGTGGAGGAGGAATTTAGTTTAATTTTTAGAGTTTTGGGTCAACCCACCAACCCAAAAACTAACAAACTTGCATCCCTAGCTAAGAGCCTAAGACTGATGCATAATGTACCATTTATAAATGCCAGTCCAACAGAATATTCAACCAAAAATAGGACAAGCTTCAGTAAGCTCAGCCACAGATAGTCCTTAGATATGGCATTGTCGTTTTCTCAAGCTCAGTCCCTTTACAATGTTACAGTACAATCAGTAGTAGTTAAACCTCACCCAGCGCAACTTAACCTAGAACCATTATAAAAGGGGAAACATTTATATTGACGCTGGAGTCTGGAGGGTAAAAATTGTTACGTTAAGAAATCTTATGGACAAAGGCCAAGATATTCATCACCCCTAAGAGAGACAGCATCGGTAACCTTTCCAGTGCAGTTATTATTTTATTCGGACAGAACATCTTTCGTATAAGGAAAACAAACAATCAAAATAAGCAAGCACATTTTTATGTGCATTGTGTTCATACGTCATCCATATAAAGAGAAACAAAAGCGATGTGAGAATTAAATTCGAACCAGGTAATATATTGACACAAGCAGCAAGTTTCTCCCTGATGATGCTCTGTGAAAGCTTCTTGCCTGCAGTAGAGGAAAAATGCTCTTTAAGACATCTAATGCAAAAGCCACAAGATTGGGAAGAAATATAAGGGGAAAAAACTAACATCAAAGAGGAAAAAATGAACTAAACTAATTAAGTGGACAAAGATTGGATATTCACAAGCTGAAAGTTACTAATCTGGTCAACTAGTCAATGGACAGAATCGCATGGCTTGACAAGCAGCAACTTACAGAATTGGTTAAGGAAGCATCAATAGCATATCAAAAGTTGGCGCCATATACCTGCTTCCCTGTTTGGAACCGTCACGTAGACAACAACGGAGGGCACGGTGGTGGAAGCAGAGTCCATTCTAGCGGAGCTGAGACCTCTTGCCCTGCAAAATTTTGCATCATGGTATCATTATACGAGCATGAGTCACAGAGATATACAATTATACAAACATCAACCAACAATTCTACCCTCCAGGGTTTGCATCGTTAATTCTTCACGCTACCACAAGTTCACATGAACAACTCCTGCTAAGCTACACTCTTTGATGCCTCAATTCACAAGTCCAGTTGTAGCAGCGCCCGTCAGGAGACACACAAAGCTATCTGAAGCCTACAAATCCTCACGAATATGCATGCAGCTACAATTACGAGTTACAAGACTCTGAAACTAAGGGCACACTGATATCAGTAAACCGGTGGAAACACGACATTTCGCACAACCTATAGCCCAACAGCCCAAGGGAATGCGAGAGCCTCCCTGGTTCCAGCCACACAAGAAAGTGAGAGGTTACCCAAGGACGGGGAAGCGGCGGTGGGAGAAGGCGCACCCCGTCCTGCAGGCGACGGCGGCGCCGACGGCGCCGATGCTGAGGAGCACGAGGGCCCCAGAAAGCGGCGCGCGGCGTCCGTAGAGCAGAGCTCTATGCGCTGCCGAAGGTGCGGGCGCGGCGGAGGGCGAGAGAGTTCGGAACGGCGCAGGGAGGAGTGGCATCTCCGGCAGCTGTTTATGTACACTCGTCGCCGGCGGAAAAGCGCATCCGTGACTTCGCTTTGGTGGCTCACGAACCCGATTCCTCCTCCTCGCTCCACTCTTGGGCCCTAGTGGTCCACTGCTGGGCTTCTCCAATCCATTCTTATATGCAAGGCCCAGAATGCCACGACTCGCTTGTTCTTAACCCCTCGCTTCGAATGGAAGCCCCGATTCCCAAACCCTAACGCACGATTCGGAGCAGCCTCCGCCTCCAGCCCCAACACTTCGAGCTCCGCAGCTTTTGCCTTACGCGCTTCTCTGCCGATGGCTGAACCTGAGGTTGAGGCGGTCGCGGTCGCAGCCGCAGCGATGGAAACCGAGGCACCGGCTGCCGCTGGTCAGAAGAGGGAGCGAGAGGAAACTGGTGATGGCTCAGCCGAGGGAGGGGAGGAAACTGCGGTGGCGGCGGAGGAAACTGCGGCGGCCAAAAAGCAGAAGGTGGAAGGAGAATCGAAGGGGGGAAAGGAGGGAGAGGAGGGTAAGTCAGTGAAGCTGGGCCCGAAAGAGTTCTCCTCGTCCGTCGAGATGTTCGACTACTTTTTCGCCTTACTCTACTCCTGGTCGCCGCAGCTTGATTTCAACAAGGTGAGGGTTCGGCTTCAATCCTCTCCCATTGCCCTGTGCTGGTCTGGCTATATGAAATTTCGTCATTTAGTCCGATTTGCTATTCGTGCTGTAGCCTTATTTGCTGATTGGCGAAGTTTTAGCCATGCCGCCGTAGTTGTAAGCTGGTAGTTGATTTTAGCTGCCTCAGTGAGTCGGCGGTTCTGGGACGGCATGATCTGGATGTTTGACCTTCACATCGTTTTGTTCCATGTATCTAACTGTTTCGACTTGATTCATTCTTAAAGTTGCAAATTTGTGATGATTTAGTAAGGGTGAAAAAGGGCCGAATTGGGCTTGCAGTTTGGCCTTTTGGGTTCTTTGGTTTGAGATATGTAGCTATGGACCTGAATGCGCTGGCAAATACTTGAGTTTCAGTACTTTGTGTAGGCACATTGCGTTACAGTTTGGTCGTCTCAAATTATGTTCTTGTTACGTTAGTCATAACATGTTTGTTTGCCTGGATTAAGCATGGTTGATATGTCAGCTAGACTTACCTTTGATCTGAGATTTTTGATGGTTCAGATGATTTGTTAAATCATGCTTTGGACTACACTTATAGCTTAATAAGGTCCTCTAGCTTCTTTTGCTTGATTTATTGGGTTTCCATGTTTTCTTTGGTTAACATGGGTGGTTAGTTTTCAAAGTGTTCACTTTTTTTTCAATGGTGTTCTGATTTATACACATTTGTTCCTTGTTTGTATTTTTTAGGGGATCAGTTCAGGTCATTTATTTTAGTCCCTGTTGCTGTTTGATGTTTTAGCATGAGATTTTTCCTGTTAGTGTTGAACTATTTGCTAATCTTGTAACAGACTGTTCTAGCAACATCGCTAAATTATCCCATCGAGTTATAGTGCATGTGCAAGACTGAGGAAGTGGAGAGGGAAAACGGTTCTGTTTTCGTAGAGATTGTCATCCTTAAGAAAATATATTCCCTCTTATAGCTAGATGTTATTTGGTATCATATAAATGGATAGCATTAGCCATTAAATTAACCCTTTTACCTTTGTGACATGACTATTGGTAGAATCTGCATTTTCAAGCTTATATTTATTTTCATGCTTGTTTTGGACTGTAAACTGCACCTGTGGTTTGTTGCACTAAAGAACCAAGTACCTGACTTTCGAAATAGTTATGATTATACTTGGTGGCACAACTTGGATGCCCCGTAATATCATCTATACTATCTGTACTGGCATTACT
Organism: Sporobolus alterniflorus; assembly: GCA_008808055.3. Classification (NCBI taxonomy): domain Eukaryota; kingdom Viridiplantae; phylum Streptophyta; class Magnoliopsida; order Poales; family Poaceae; genus Sporobolus; species Sporobolus alterniflorus. The sequence continues at coordinate 5,296 of VSTD030002088.1, read as the reverse complement.
TAAAGGACCGTGATTTTCTTAGTTGGCTATTGTGTGTATTTGGAAATGACTATAAGTTACATAAAGGTCACTAGATTACCTGTCCATATGCTCTAGAAAGTTGGCTTCATTAGCCTCCAAATCTCCAACATCCACTTTATTGCAATATACAAACTCATTACAAGCATTAGCACATATTCTTCAGTCCATGAAATTATAATTTGCATTTTGACCTCTGCAGTATGAACACATGGTGTTGGAGGACATGCTGAAGAAAGGCCATACTGAACCAACTAAGAAGATTGGTCAAGGAATTGATGCATTTGAGGTCCGCAACCACCCGGTTTGGCGAAGCCACTGCTTCTTTGTTCGCAGGGTTGATGGATCTGCAGATGATTTCAGCTTCCGCAAATGTGTTGATAACATATTGCCTCTCCCTGAGGACATGAAGATTGGCAACAGGAAGTCCGGCGGCCATGGCCACCACAAGAATGGTGGGGGCCGGGGAGGACAAGGAGTGGGGCCATGGTAGGCATGGGCCGGGGCAAGAGAGGCGGCTAGGAACGTAATAAATCCCAAAGTTTTGCCTGTTTGATGCTAAAGTTATCTTGCTGTATGTGAGTTTCTCCAGCTACCCTAAAGACCTCACGACTGATGTGATCCATGCCTAATGCATGTATCATGTTGTTTTTTACCGCTAGGGCTCATGCTCCTTAATCTCTCTTTTGGTTTGGCTAGTGTGTTCTTTGAAATGGGATCAATCGGAACCGGAGTTGATCGTCCAGACCACCGGCCACTGGACCTTGCAACGGCTGGGCAAACCAGCAGCAGAGTAGCGTCTGGTGGATTAATGAAGATGATTTGTTGCTGGCGTGGTTTAAAAAACCAGCGGTTTTTAGTGAAAACCGGCAGAACTGACCTGTCGCAGTTTTAGAAAACCCACTGGTTTTGACACGGTTTTGATGGGCGGCGAAAACTGACAGATTAAATGGGTCCTGAATTTTTGTGGCACTTTGAAACCCTGGTTGCCGGTACCTGCTTGTGGCTAGTAGCGCGTTACAATTGTGTATGTTTATGTGGAAAATTTTCTTTGCAGTCTGGCATTAAAACATGTTTGTAGCTTTTCACAATTTTTAAAGTTGGCTATATTTTCTTATGTCAAACTAAGTAGTTTTAAAAAACTGTCATAAAAAGTAAGCCTGATTTTAAAAACTGTGAAGTGTTTAAATACGTTGTTCTATAACCCGACTGAAAAAAAAATCGGCCTAGTTGAACGACTTAAATCCACTCTCTGGAGCAGAATATTTCCCAAACATCAATAGTTAGACTAAACACACTGCATCTAAGGTTATTCGTATTCATTCACCTCAAAAAAATATTTTATGTTTTTTACAGTTTTTACAGTATAATTTTTCATATTCATTCACATATATATCCACCTACTCACTATTTTATATTATTTTATATAACTATCATATTTTATTTTTATTATTCATTAATAATAGTCAATATAAATTGTAAATCATAACTTCTAAAAAATAGATAATTTATTTTCTTTTTTTCTTTTTTTCTCTTCCTTTTTTTAACTCCCTTTCTTTTCTTTTTCTTTCTTCTCCTTTTTATTTCCCTCGACACCCAAGCGCGCGACTGCTTTTCGTTGCTCGTGTGACTCGTCCAGGTAATTGCAGTGCCACACCACAGATTGCGGCGCGTCCCACGGTTTTCCCGGCGTGTTTAGCGTTACCCGTTGCGGGGAACGCGACGGCACCGGTCGTGTCGAGGCTCGTTTAGCGGGCGAAGTGCGGACAGCCTGAGTTCTGGAAAAGGATAGATAGGGGAACAAATTCTGACTGTATCAGCACTTCGTGGTCGTGGCTTTGTGCTGCTGCTTGTCGCATGTGCTTGATCATCTGGTGCGGCTTAGTAGTAGTAGGAGGAGGCTCTCTTTATTTATGCTACAATTTGACATTGCCATAGCCTTTCTTATTGCCACACCCTTTTTTTTCGTCGGTGAGATTATCTTCTGAAAATCACTAGTCAAGGCATCGCAGCTCAGAAATGAACCATGAACCTGAAACTTCACGACACGGAGGGGAGAGGAGCAAACTTGCCCGGGTGGAATTTCTAGTCTTATGTTGAGCTAAGCATGTTCTTAAGCACGGTAAGTCTTCGGTTGCTCTTTTCCAAGCTTGTGTTGCTATGCCACTGGTCCGTGTCACTACGACGAAACTGTCCTAGGTGTTTGAACAGCCCCTGCTATACGTCGTTTTTGGCTACCACGCCAATCCGACTACAGCCATGTTGTTTCTAGAAACTGAGACAGTATAATTTGCACAACGACTATCGACATCGTTATCCACTGCCCTTTTGCGGAGCAAGGAGCCAAGTAGCTTTCTGTCCGAGCAAAGCGCCACAGTTCAGCCGGCAGGGCCCGTCTGCTTTTGGATCAGCAACAAATCGGTGCGGGGGCCCGAGCGAGCGACTCGGATTATGCGCGCCATGTGGTGGTGCCCTGCGCTCCTGGGTGATGATGTTGCGCGCTGGCTCAGGACGCAACGGCGGTGGCCAGCGCCTTTTCCGGCGAGGACGCCATCGCCGGGCGGGGTCGGGTGCGCATTTGTCCGGTAGCCACGGTCGTGAGACGGTTCAGCTTGCCCGCCTCGCAAATTACTCGACCTTTATTTGAGGGTTACGTTGCATTTATGCTGTACTCCTCGTTCCACACGAATTCAATGGCAGGCGCAATTGGTGAGGGCGACATCTGCGATGGGAGGGCAGTGGTGTGATTAGTGAGGTCGTCTGCGATGGGAGGGTGACAGCTGCGATGGGGGCAATGGCTACGGGTGGCTGCGGTGGGAGGGCGGTGGCACGATTGGTGAGGGCGATGGATGGGAGGGCAGCGACACGATTGGTGACGGTGGCTGCGATGGGAGGGTGGTGGCGTGATTGGTGACGATTGGTGATGGTGGCTGCGATGGGAGGGGTGGTGGTGTGATTGGTGACGACGTCTCCGATGGGAGGGCGACTGCGTGATGAGTGAGGACGGTGACTGCAATGGGAGGGCTGCAGCGCGTTTCTATAACGGGGAAGAGATAGGGAGAGGATAGAATGGACATTAGCCAATAATTACCTAGGATTAGCTGGGTTGGGTCAGTTAATGAGATTATTATTAGCTGGAGGATTAGTTAATAATTAGCTGAGATATTAGCTGCCATGTTTGAAACATCTATATCTAATTTTTAGCAGCTAACAATAATCCCTATGGGTTTCAAACATGACCACATGACCTTAATTGACATGTGGAGATGGAGTTGAGAGGCATGATGCCAACTAGATTGCATGTACGGTCGCTACTAGATTGATGATGTTGAGTATAGAATGCAGAGGCGAGATGAATTTGGGTTCTACTTTTCTGAAACTTTTTATTAATGGTATTACATATGGTTTTCAGTGGGTTAAATACTGCTGGTACCTCCTACACTGATTCAAGAAGATGTATGTGGAGGATTGAAATCCTCGGCAATCGGTGTAGCGACTGCACTGACGTAGACGGGTGGGCCCAGGTGCAGCTGGCTGCACTGTACATGTACATGCGACTGCCGAGGATCCAGATTTGTATGTGGAGCATTTCCAAGAGGCTAGACATCGACGGGTGGGCCCAGGTGCAACGCGCTGCACTATATAAAAAGAATAAAGCATCAAGCTAGGTCGGAGTCTCTTCCTTCATGAGGAAAGTTTAGCTTGAAATCTCCATTCGATCGACTTTTCAGTCCTAAATAGAAATGCACTCACTGAGATTGGATCACAGGTTTTTTTGTTAAATTTCACATTGATTAGAGCGGCCAGGTGAAAGAGAGGGGTATAGGTCTCGATCATGTGTGAGGGGTGCATTGAGCTATCGATCTGGAGCTACTGCATAGATGACTGGCCAGGTACATAAGCTATGGGTCGAATGTGTATGGATCACTGTCTAAGGCTGGCTTAGACATGCTTTACTTAGATGGCTTAATCTGCATAATCTCAGAATCCACTTAAGCTCAGTTCACTAATCAAACTTTCTATACCACTCTTCTCCTTTAACCGCCCCGGTATGGATCTTGATCATTTTCTAAATTCAATTGCCTTCAATCTCTTGTTTTTGTACGGGGAATAAGCCGTATAATAATAGGATAACGAAAGAGATCTGTAAATGCGAAACTATAGTCTTTGTATAGGTCTACTAGTCATAGGTCGATATAAAGTGAACTCCACCGGAGAAGATAGGTATGGAAGCCACTAAGGATATATATATCCAGCTACGCTTTTAGATAGGGAACTTAACCTCAGTCCATAAACGAAATCCCTATCATCTCGCGAGGATCCGGGAGAAGAATACCAAATCTCAGGAAATTTGTATTAGAGGCTCGAAAACAAAGTCTGCTTTCTAAGCAAAAGGCTTTGTAAGAGAAGTTGACCAAGTTTTGTCTGCTCGTGAGAAGACAGAAGAGGAACTTTCTGAACTGCTCGGGCAGGGTCACCAGTTGGCAAATAGCATTCGCGCCTCCCATCCGCACGTGAGAACTTGGAAAGCTCAACTGTCATCGGCTCGAAGCACAATTTTGCAGACTGATCTGCTTAGACTTCGGGCGTTGGGGCTTAAAGGGATACCACGCAAAGCTCCGATCCACTCTATTCTATGGCAACCTCCACCTCCTGGATGGATGAAAGTTAATGCAGATGGATGCTCGAGAGGTCAGCCAGGACCATCGTCATGCGGAGGAATCTTTCGAAACTGTAGATGTTTTGTACATGGATGCTTTGCGCTTTTGTTGGGCAGCGGATTCGCATATCAGGCAGAGTGGGTTGGGGTTATGATGGCTATCTGTATAGCACACTCCAAGGGCTAGAAATACCTCTGGATCGAGTCAGATTCAACATATGTTGTTTTTTATTAATATTAAAAAGTAAATGGCATCTAGGTAAATTGCTTACTCTTGCTGTGACTAATAGTTGGCCTATTCGCCAACTCGATGTAAATAATGCGTTCTTGTAGGGTTTTTTAACTGATGAAGTATTCTGTAGGGTTCTTTAACTGATGAAGTATTCATGAGACAACCACCTGGGTTTGAAGACTTTTTTACTCTTGATTATGTTTGCAAGTTGCATAAGCCTATTTATGGCCTTCGGCAAGCTCCTCGTGTTTGGTATAACGAGCTTCGGACCTTTTTAGTATCTGAAGGATTCAGCATCTCAAATTCCACTATTGGTTTTGCGTCAAGTACGTAGAGTAACTCCCAATATAGGAGTAAGAATAAGACATAATACAGATGTTACAGGC
>VSTD030002087.1:0-12219 GCA_008808055.3 Sporobolus alterniflorus | reverse complement strand
TTGCTCACACAAGCTCTTACCAGTTCTTACCTTGCTCTACAGGATGGGGAAGGCACCCAACAAGTCAGCAACCTGAAAGAGCGTGTATCGGTGCTGGCACAAGAATCCCTGTGAAGCTATAGTGGGGATATATGTGGAGCTATAGGTGGCTGAAAGTAAAAGATAAGGAAGTACTAGCACCACGTTAGCAAAGAAAGCAAGTTGAGAAATCATTCAACGGTGGTAGTATGTTGGTCCTAGGCTAGACTGTGCTAGAGATGTGAGCCTGGACACAAAGGTAATCACAAAACACCACTGCAGAAACAAAAGGAAAACACACACAAAGCCCCTTCTTTGTTGTCGCTAGTTTCTTTTTCTTTTTCTATTTTTTTCTTTTTGCTGTAACTTTTTTTGATATTTTTTTGGGGAACATCAAAACTGAATAGTAGGACCAAAATGCTTCTAATGAGCAACTGACCACACATACTTTTCCGGAGAGGGTAGGGGTAAAATGGTAAAAAAACAGAGGTCATGCACAGAACAACCCACACAAACTTGAGCACCAAAGGCCTACTCAGACTCGAACAGAAGGTCTACTCAGATTCGAAGGTCTACTCAGATTAAAGCAACAAGGTGTACTCGGATTCAAATAGAAGCTCTACTCAGATTCGAATACAAGGTGTACTCGGATTGGAGCAACAAGGTCTACTCGGATTCAAGCACCAAGTGTACTCGAATTAGACCACAAGGGGTCCAAATAAAGGCTAGTAATTATGACTAGAATGTGACAAGAACTCAAAACTCTAGAAGACTAAACCTAAGACCAGCAATGCAAGACAACTGAAGCAACCAAAAACTCATCAAGCCCTAACTAACCAATGCTAGAAAAAGGCTCAAAGGGTTTTGGAATGCAGGAACTAATCTACTATTTTTTAGGCTTTTTTGGACTATAAGAAAAAAATTACGGTAAAATAGGAAATCTCTCACCGATCATCCTCGCTCTAGATACCACTTGATGGAGATCCGTTAGGGTTGAATCCTAATCTTTCGGTAGAGATGAAGGATAACTCGATTGGAGAAGAGAGTCGACATTCATGGCTCTACCACAATTGTCCAGGGACGCTATGTTTTAGTGACCGATACACCAACTCCCATGGTCGATGTGATCTTGTGGAGCACGATAACACAGCCATGAGAGCATCTGCCCTGCGAGCAATCGTAGAACTAGTAAGAACAAGCAGAACAAGTACTGAATTGTAGGATGAATGTGAAGTTTACTACCTGAAAACACAATAAGGATGGGTTCTAGAAATCGGAAATGAGCGGTTTAGCCAACACGTGCGCCGCTGGCCGAAGTAACGAAAGCTAAATCTAATCAACAAAACCCGAGTGTTCCTAATGATAATGGCTAGGTTTAATAGGCGTGGGAGGATGACCTCGGGAAAGCTGGGTTGTACTCCAACCCTTGGATGTGTCCGAATTGGACTCAACATGATACAAAGCCCAACGAGCCAAGATAAGGTGTCACAGCACCGTTGGCAGAAAAAGTCTTTGCACTAAAATGAAGATTGCGGCCGGCTTCGACGTGATATGGACTTGAGGTTTGATGCATATGAATGTAGATCCAGAAGCTTTCCAGAAAGTATTTTCATGCCATAATCCAAGTTCATACATAGTCGGGGCGGCCGTTACAAGTTGCTATAGTTCTGGAATCCGAATGTCGCCCGTGTGAATCCAACTCTATTAACTTCCTGTCTATCGTTCCTAAGCAACAAAAGAGAGCGCACGTTTCCATTTTCTAAATAAGATGAATAAGCAGCTAGGAACGAGGTTACCTGATAGTTTAGTTGGCACGCGTGAACCTGAGTGATCGGACCAGAAATCTGATTATGTGTGGGTGTGGATGTATTGCTGGTGTTGATATCCTCATCACAAGGGATTGGATTTTAATTTCAAAGGGTTTTAAACAATTCCAAACCGAATTTGAACTGGATTCAAGATAGGATAAATTCAAATTGACTTTTTGGGATCTTTTCAAATCTAGAAATCTGGAATTTGGTTTAAATATTCAAATTTAAACCAAGGGCTTTAAACAAAGATATTTTAAAATTAACCAAAGCATGGTTTTACAAATTCAAAACAAAATTTAAATATTTTTCAAAATCATGCTTTTGGATTTTATGACCTGGGTTTCAAATAATCAAACCTTAAACCAAGGAGATTTTTAAATTTAAATTGAAGTTTAAACCTTTTCAAAAATAGAGAATTTAGAATTTAGATCCAAGGTTTTAAAATTTAAGCAATGAGATTTTGAATTCGAAAACAGGTTTTTGAGATTCAAATCAAAATGTTTAAATATGAAACAAAGAGATTTCTAAATTCATATCAAGGTTTTAGAAATTTCTTTTATTTTCCTGATTTTGATTCAAACTCAAATCTAAAGTGAAATTCGAATGAACGCGAACACTTTCTACTCACACTATAAATCTAAAACAATACAATAGTACAAAAATAAATGCATGACAAAATGAATGCAACAAACATTTATATAGAGACTAAATTAATTTAATAATTTGGAAAATAACGCTTTTGCCTAAATAAATTGAATCCTCTTACAATCTAAAGGTAAATTTTAATCTATTGAGAAAAAGATTTAAAATTTAGTGAATTTTAGTCACATTCCAAAATTTAGAATTTTGTGATGTGACACGATTTGGAACAACTTTTGTTATTGAAACTTTCTCCCAAACTTCACGGATTTTGAAATAAACATTAGATTCCCTTTCAAGTTTGAATTTCCAGAAAGCTCATCACTTAGGGAGTTTGTGTCCACTAGTATAACTTCACCAATGCACAAACTTGGACAAGGAGGTCTAAAAGATGGTCTACAATTCTTGCTCTTCCACCTGGCTTGCATTCACAAACCATATCCCAATATGGAAGAAGTTATGAAATTTCCAAAATGGCTAAGTGTCAAGCGAAACCTGAAAAAATTTGGGAAAACTGTGGTCGAATAGTTCTGTTTGGATATTTGAAACAAATGCTTCTGGACATCAATAATTTTTGTAGATTTGTATACTTGTAGAAAAACTATCAAGGATTAATTTGTGTTTTGGGAGTAAGGACTATTCGACTATGTAAAATTCCCAAAAATCATTGACTGAGCTACCCGAAGCACAGATTACAGGAGTTAGGAATTTCAAACTTTCAAATCTGATTTCAAATTGTTTTGAGTTTTTTGGTTTTGCAGGAACATGCTTAACCCTTCTTTGATGATTAGTGACACGGGGTGTCACACATAACCCATTGCATGTGCTGACCGATCAGATTTTAAAAGTGATCGATATGGTTCCCAAACGAGTTGCTCGACAACTTCATATCACTTCAGTGAGCGGTCTGGTTGATTACCAGCAAAGCATGTGAACTCCATTTCGTTTCCTTTTCCTCTTAAAACGTCTCGTAGAAAGACCTGCAATATTGCAACTAGTCAACTAGCTACGATCATAAGGCAAATAAATAAATGAAAAAAAATTGCATCATAGAAAAACTGTTGAGCTAGTCCACAGTTTGAATCGAATTATGATCCACCATTAATGCAACTACTGTTAGTGGTAGATATGAAGCAATTGAACAGATGCCTTCTAACTTCTAACGAAACTTCGTGCAAGGACATGAGATGTATTAATTAGTTAGGTGGAGGACTTCAGAACAGTACGAGCACATGGAGAGCTCGTATGGAAATGCAATCTCACATTGAAAGAAACATGTGTTAAAACCCACTGATATGCGGCATGCACCTTTCCCTGAAAGAAACAAGAAAAGAAATGTGGACACGAACACAAGAAAGACTACTTAGACATGTGTTAGGTGTTACTCCCACTGAACAGTGAACACAATCTCATCGGTGCATTATAGTTCCAAGTAGCATTACTTACCAAAATAGGGAACTCAAAGCCAGGTCATACAAAAAGGTAGCTACCTGACGAACCTAAGTAGCCAAACTCTAACCTTCTCAACACTGGATAGTGGATACGGAACAAAAAAGTTTTCTACCCTGCCAATATCTGATTGCACAACAGCTAGCACTCTGGCCATCAAACTTCACATTGGCCCCAATTAGCATGGCGTCCTCGTGTCTCTTCAGCACTACTACCCACCATGAGCACACAACCACAATTCAATCAGAGACCCGAAGAGCACTGACCAGCTCTCGCATATGCCAAACAGTTGGCCCCATCACAATCTGATCCAAAACTGCATGTTCTGTGCTTGCTGCCTTGTCCCTTGCCGACTCAACTCCCTCCTCTTTCCTTTCGGCTATATATCCATAGCCAAGCAACACCCAAACTCCATCACTAGCAGCGTGACAAACGAAGCATAGCAAACTCATCTCATCTCGTCTCAGATCTCTCCCGTTTCCAGCAAGAGAAGAAAAAAAAGAAAGCAACCATGATCAGCACCAAGAGGATCGCTCAGTGTCAGCCGACCGCCGGAGTAACAGCCACGTCTGGCCGCCGGCAATCACCATGTAGACAACTCAAACTCACAGAACAGAGAGTTGCCGAGAGAGAGAGGTGTTTCTTTTTTTACCGCTGCAACTGACAGCGTTTTCTGAACTCTATTTCACCTTATAAAGGAAAAACAAACGTCGTGGCCGAGCCACTTACAGCGAGATGCCCGGGCACTACTCCTAGCCAGGTCTTACTCCTACAAACTTGCTCCACCACTCACACGACGCGCATGAACAAGTCATGCTCGGTACAAACTTCTGACTAAACCACTGACACGATACTAACCTGAATTAACCCAAAATAAAACAGGAAATAAAGACATAGTACATCAAGGATTATTTCCATATTCTCCTCCTAAGCCTTGATGAATTAACATGTGACTGTCTTCAGACCGATCTTGCTGATCAGTTCACTGAACTTTTCCTTCCTCAAAGGTTTAGTCAAAATATCAGCCAATTGTTCTTCAGTCCTGATGTACTCCACAGCAATCTGTCCAGAATTTTCATACTCTCTGATCAAATGAAACCTCACATCAATGTGCTTAGACCTGTCATGATAAACTGGATTCTTTACCAATGAAATTGTAGACTTGTTATCAATCCTAAACACTGGCACACTGATTTTAGAATCTTTCAGCTCAGAGAGTAACCTTGTTACCCATATTGCCTGACAAGCAGCAGCTGAAATGTCTTCAGCCTCATAACTAGAAAGAGCCACCACCCTCTGCTTCGTTGATTGCCAGTAAATTGGACTCTTCCCAAAGAAAAATAGCACTACTGATGTGCTCTTCCTACTATCCAGATCACTTGCCAAATCACTATCACTATAGCCTAGTAATTCAGCTCTGCCACCTCTTTTCTTTGGATAGAACAGCCCCACATTCCAGGTTCCAGCAACAAACCTGATGATGTGCTTCACTGCAGATAAGTGTTCATCTGGCTCTTTCATAAACCTGCTAACATAGCCAACAGAGAATGCTAAATCTGGTCTAGTGTTTACCAAATACCTTAAACTGCCCACCAGACTTCTATAACTTGTAGCATCCACAACAGGAGTATCACTTCCTTTCTTGAGCTTCATTTTTTGCTGCATTGGTACAACACATGACCTGCAATCCTCCAGTCCTGCTTTCTCAAGGATCTTCTTAGCATAATTCCCTTGAGATATAGTGACTCCCTCACTCCCCTGTTTTACTTCTATTCACAGATAATAGCTTAGCAGGCCAAGATCACTCATTTTGAACAGACCTGACATTTGTTCCTTGAATTTAATGATGCTGCTAACACTAGAGCCAGTAATTACCAAATCATCAACATAAACTCCTACAATAAGCTTCTCACCTCTAGTTCTCCAGCAATAAATAGCAGAATCAGATGGACACTTAACAAAACCCAGAGTACTTAATTTTTCATCTAGCTTTTGGTTCCATGCACAAGGTGCCTGATGTAGACCATAAAGAGCTTTGTTGAGTTTCAGTATCTTGTTTTCTTGGTCGTGGAGGATGTAACCAGGTGACTGCTAGACATATACTACCTCTTGAAGATCACCATTCAGAAAAGCAATTTTCAGGTCCATGTGATGGACTTGCCAACCTTCATAAGCAGCCAACGCTAGCAGCAGCTGCACCGCCTCAATGCGTGCCACTGGTGCAAACACTTCCTCGAAGTCGATCCCTTGTCGATGCGCGTACCCCTTGACGACAAGTCTTGCCTTGTGCTGCACCACAGCTCCTTGCTCATCCTTCTTAGCCTTGAACACCCACTTCAAACCAATGGATTGGCGCCCTGGTGGGAGGTCAGTGAGTGTCCAAGTCCTGTTGTCTTCAATCGTGTGCAACTCCTCCTCCATTGCTCTTCTCCAGTGTGCTTCCTGTACCGCCTGAGCCACTGACGATGGTTCCTCAGCGCTGATCATGAACAGCTGATCACCACCGCCAGTGTCCAGGACATGAGCGGCAAAGCCTAGTGTCACTGCTGGCTCAATGATGTCATCCACCGCTCGAAGGTGGAGTGGCGCGTCATCGTGGTCGGCATCCAAGTCCTCCTCATTGATGTTGTTGTCGTACCCATCGGTCGAAGCAGCCGGTCACCATGGGCGATGCCTAAATCGCTCATGGTGTGCCTGTTTCCACCTATGGCTCACCATATGCCACCGCATCATCGGGATCAACCCGGTACTGCACGACGAACTCGCCTGCACCTTGATCACCGCCACCATCGCCAGCTCCGTCTCCTGACCAATCCCACTGCACCGCCTCATCAAAGATCACATCGTGAGTGATGGTCACCCGCTTTGTGACTGGATCATAAGCTCTGTACGCCTTGGACCTACACTCATAGCCCACAAAAATCATCCTCCTTCCACGATCTTCCAATTTCTTCAGATTTACCTTCGTATTTTGAACAAACACAATGCACCCAAAAATATTCAAATGATGAATCGCGGGTTTCTTGCCATACTAGAGCTCGAACGGTGTCTTGTCGACATTTGCCTTGTAGGGCACCCGGTTCAGGAGGTAGACAGCTGTGAGCACCGCCTCCCCCCAAAACCAGCCGGGCAGCCCTTTCTCCTTCAGCATGCTTCGTGCAGCACCCACCACCATCACATTTCACCGCTCCACGACACCATTTTGCTGAGGTGAATATGGTGTCATGAGCTACCGGTGAACTCCATCTTCAGCGCAGTACTGGGCAAATTCAGTTGAATTGAACTCCCCACCTCTGTCAGTACGCAGTGCCATGAGCATGCATCCCGACTTGCCTTCAGTGCATGCCTGGAAATCCTTGATCGCCGCCGCTGACTGATCCATGGTCACCAACATCGATGCCCATATGTACCGGCTCCTGTCGTCGATGAGCAGCAAGAAGTAGGCATTCCCACTTAGCGTTGCTGGTGAGATTGGACAACAGAGGTCCCCATGGACCAGCTCCTGTGCACGCTCAGCCCTCCAAAGCACTTGGTCCGGGAATGGTGTTCGCCTCTGCTTGCCGGCCATGCAAGTCATGCAGAGTTCGTCCACCTGCCCAATGGCAGGCAATCCATGAACTAGCTCTTCTCACGCCATCTTCTATAGTGATTCCATGTTGATATGCCCCAGCATGGCGTGCTAATGTTGTGCCTCCTCATCGCCGTGCACGGACAGACACTCCACCCGCGCCAAGGTGATGTTGAGCACGTAGAGCCTGCTCTGCCCGCGCGCAATCCTTGCTAGTAGTTGTCCTCCAGGTTCACGAATACTCATGAAACCTTGCTTGATGTGGATGTCGTAGCCACCCTCGTCCAATTGTCCCATGCTGATGATGTTCATTGTGAAACGCGGGATGAAGTATACACCGGTGAATGATCTTTGCTCCCCATTCTTGCATCAGAACACCACCATGCCGCGTCCCTCAATCTCAGCCACCGAGTCATCTCCAAACCGCACCGTGCGGCAGATCATCTTGTCTAGCTCTGAGAATGCGGCCCGGGACCCCAACATGTGGTTGGTGGCCCCGGTATCGTAGATCCACACGCCCGCATCACACTCCTTCTTCTCCCCGAGTTGTGCTAAGACTTTTTCCTCCCGAAGATGCACCAGGTGCACACCACCGATAGCATCACCTCACCTAATCGCCGTTTGCGGCCTGGGTGCCACCGCCACCACTGCTCCGCCCAGGTTCATCAGAATCGCCGATGAGGCCGCTTCGAGCCTCACATGGATCTGAAACAGGGGAGTGGCTTGCAGTAAGAGCAGCGACTCCTCCTTTTGGGGAATATAGGCCTCCTCCGTCTTGGGCTTCGCCTTGCACTCACGGACCCAGTGGCCGTATTTGAAGCACTTCTTGCACTGGTTGCAGCCTAGCTTCGCCGGCCCGGGTGGTGATGGCCCGTTCGAATCATGGTCACCGCTATTCCCACGCCCGCCTCCTCTGCCTCACCGACCGCCGTGCCAGCTGCCGTGTCTTCTACCTGACCCACTGCCGGACTACTTCTTGTTGTTGCGCAGTTTCCAATTCTCCACCCATGCCTCCTCCGTGAGGTAGAGCTTGCTGTTGTGGTTCACCATCGGCAGGATCTCCTCCATCTCTTGCTCTACCTCCATAAGTCTCCTGGTCGCATTGGCCAACGTGAGGGTGGAGACATCGAGTTGTGTACATTTTGACACCACGACTTGCTTGTACTTCCTTGGCACACTGCATAGAAACTTCATTACTACCTTAGGCTCATCCAGCGGCTCACCGAGCGTGGCTAGGTGCTGAGCCATGCCACTGAGACACATCGAGAAATCCTCGATGCTTTCTCCCCCTTGGAACATCGCTACATCGGACTTCTGCAGCAGTTGCTGCGCCGTTGAAGCCCTCACGCAATCGTCGCCGATGCGCAAGGTCTTGATGGCATCCCATGCCTCCTTTGCCGATTTCTTACTTGCCACAGTCGCCACCATTTCTGGCGGCACCGCGCTCGACAGTGCCTCCACCGCCATTAGATCTTCCTGCACATCGTCTCCGCCAGACTCGATAGCATCCCACAACCCTCTCGCCTTCAACTTCACCATCATCAACAAGGCCCAGTCTGAATAATTTGATTTTGTGAGGGTGGGGTAGCTACTCCCTCCTCCCACCTCTTGAATCACTCGCTAGATCGTGTTGCCGCCCGAGTTTTTACTCATGCCACCATCTCCCTTGACGCCGGTGCTTGGCTTGGCTGGTGGAGATGACATTGCGTAGGCCTCGATCAAAACCAGCTCTAGTACCACTTGTCAGCCAACCATCAGAGTAACCAGCCACGTCTGGCCACCGGCAATCACCCTGCAGACCACTCAAACTCACAGAACAGAGAGTTGCCGAGAAAGAGGTGTTTCTTTTTTTGCCGCTGCAACTGACAGCATTTTTTTGACTCTGTTTCACCTTATAAAGGAAAAACAAAAATCGTGGCTGGGAAGAAAATTGTTTGCAGCCTGATTGTAAATTCACGAGTTTACAGCCATCTCACAGTTTTTAGAATCAGACTCATTTTATAACATCAAAATAAGGAAAACTGTCATCAGAAAGTTGACCTGATTCTTAAAATTATGAGTGGACTGTAAACTCGTAGATTTATAACTGGGCTACAAATAATTTTTTCCCCGTGGCCGAGCCACTTACAGCGAGATGCCCAGGCACTACTCCTAGCCAGGTCTTACTCCTACAAACTTGTTCCACCACTCACGATGCGTATGAACTGAGTCTTGCTCGGTGCAGACTTCTGACTAAACCACTGACACGATACTAACCTGAATTAACCCAAAATGAAACAGGAAATAAATTAAGTCATAATACATCAAGGATTATTTCCACACTCAGTTGGCCAAGTGGCAGAGGATGGCAGCACTGAAGAGGAAGAATCGATCATGGAGGACACAAGAGGATGTCGACGAATGCTGCACCTCTGTGGCGAGAAAGTGCTTTGAGGTGCCATTGGAGTACATCAGCACGGCAGTCTTTGCACAGTTCCTGCAAATCTCCCAAGAGGAATTCGGCTTCACGAGCGGTGGTCGGATTACTCTACATTGTGATGCTTCAGTCACGGAGTATGCAATGTGCCTGCTGAGAAGAAGCGCCCCTGTAGAGGTAGAGAAGGCGCTCCTGAGTACCTGGCCATGTCATGCCACTATGCAAACCATGTGGCACCTTCTGTAGGAGTTAGTCAAGAAGTTGAAGTTTGCAGCTTGAAAATGTATGTACAATAGGTAAGTGTAGGAAATAGGAAAAGTGGTGTGTGGAACCCTTAGATAACGGAAGATGACAAAGTAGCAAGCAAGAGCCATGATTATTGTACGTTATACATAAGTTAGATGATTATCACCTTTTCAGAGCACATACTTTCTTGAGGTCCTAAAGTTAATGCAGCACAGCCGCACAGTGCAATCACTGTCAGTCCCCATTCCAGATAAGCCAGACCAGGCCATGCTATTTTGCCTCTCCGACACTTGGCACTAATCCCTGTGAAATCATACTGGACAAAGGAGTCAAGAATTGGACAACGAATACAAGAGTGAAGTTGGCACTTCCGGTTCTCGGTTGCATCCAAAAGGCATTTGGCTTCCTTGTGAGAGCCCTCAAGCGTGTCACCACCAAGCATTGTGATGTTTATTTCCACTTATGGCGGGATGGTGGAGCAAATTAGAAGGAGTGTGACTGGGAAAATGAGGAAGATGGTCAGTGGACTGTGGTTACCCGGAAATGAAGACTCAGCACAAAGCTAGTCATGTTCTCCTCGCCGCCGCGGCGAGCCCATCAGGCAGCCCTCGCCGCCGATCAAAAGCTCTCTGGTGCTAGGTCCTTCAACAATCAAGCTACACTTTTTTGCCTGCCAGATCGGAGGCCAGAAGCAGGATCTAGCTCCTGGAGATCAAGCTTCAAGCTCAAGCGTCCCCGCCTCCAGTGTTTTTGGCAGTTTGAAAAAGCATCTAAATTTAAATTTGAATTGCGAAGAGTGCCGCTGCCAATCCTATACCCAATGCCATTCGGACAGACTCTGCTATGGCCAGGATAGGCCAGAGAGAGGGGCAACCATTATGCATAAGGTAGCGACCTCCCAACCACCTCAAGCTCACCCTATCCAGAGCATTATCAGGAGTAATGTCAGCGGCAGCGGTCTGGGAACTCGGGGAGCAAATCGTCTCGTTCAGAAGATGAGGTTTGCCCCCCATGACACCACGCCAAGGGCTCTGTCGATAGGACCGACCGTATCTCCAAGAAATATTTCCTGAGCTGCTTTGGTCAGAGATTGTCCAAATAAAATCTGTTGCCGCTACTGCTACCATTATGGTCATATTGAAAGGGCCTGCCACGCCAAAAGACGGGCCACTTCTTGCTACTGGAGGCCCAAGCCAAGGACCAATGACAGCGATTCTGTCCTGCATGCCTCTTCAGCTTTGAGTGACGGTACTTTTACCGATGCTTCACCGTCTTCATCTAACACCGCAAGTCACCAGGTGGTTCCCTAAGCAACCTCGACAACCCCTCCTTCTCCGGCCACCGCAGAAATCCTCCCTACTCCGCCCCAACCTTCATTCATTCTGAGAGAGGTCCGCTCAACAATGGTGAACTATTCGGTGGACCCCGTGCCATTCATCCCACCTGAGTTCGAGATTGACCATGGTGGGCAAAACAGGATCCCCCAGGCCTTTGTCAATCTTTCAAGGGAACCGATTTACGCCCATGACCAGTTCACAATAGCAATTGATGTCCAAGGGGTCCTACAGCCGGGCGACAACCAAGGGTTACTTCAACAGATCAGAAACTACATCGTCAATGACCTGAATCTTTAGGTTGTCTCCACCTGCCTGCATCCTCTTGGTGTAGGCCTACTGGAGCTGAAGACCTCCATGCATCGAGACGTTCTAATGGCTGGCAACATCTATGACATAGATATGGTGCTTATCTGATTCGGTAGAGACAGAAGATCCTCGCCCTACACCAGGTATGGGTGGATAATGATAACGATGCTTGGATACCCACTGGATTATAGGCAGCTTGAGTTCATCGATCAGGCGGTGGCCTCTTTTGGAAAGCTAGTGTCATGGCACAACAAACTAAGGGCTCATGGGCTTGTTCCGGTCAAGTGCCTATACAATGGCATGGACTCGGTCCCAGTAGTCTCTTCTTTAGGCAGGGAGATAGGAGTGGAGATAGTTGGTCATGGGGGATGCCAGTCTACATACTAAACGGGAACATCCAGAGGAAATCCTGCCCCCATTGACGATCTC
>VSTD030002086.1:0-12220 GCA_008808055.3 Sporobolus alterniflorus | reverse complement strand
GGGCACAGGGCTAGGAGGAAGAGTCACACCATTATGCCTCCACTGGTTCCAGATAAAGAGGATGGAAAGATTGTGATCAAACCAACCAGTGATATGTGAGTATTTATTTATGAAGTTTGATGTTGTTCTTATCTATGAGAGCTTATTATATTTGATTGTATTTATTAAATTCTTGCAGGGGCTGGTTCAATACCTCCCTTGAAGGAGGAGCTAAACACCACAGAGCGGTTAACCATGTCTTAGGTAACCTGCTTCATCTTCACCGGCCTGGGCTTGTCACTCATTCAGTTAGTGGTGAGGAGGTCCCTTGCATTAACTAGGACATGTTCTACTACCAGTTCGATAGCTGATATCAACATTCCTGGGGAGCCATTTAGAATGCCTTTTGGGTGATTTTTCCTTATTGTGTCAACTATCATTTACTTCAATTACTTGTGGATGATTTTCATTTAAAATTTGGTTTTGCAGAGTCATTATAAATTGCTGGACATAGGTGATCATAAGGAGAATGCATCTTTAGTGTTTCATTTCAATGCTAAAAAGGTGTTCTTGAATGCGCTCTCCTATGCACGAATCCAGGTCGTTGACCAGTACTTACAAAAAGTCGTCATGCAACCCGTTGAGAAGAAGTGAGGAGCTTCTTCTTTCTACTTGACCGAGGAACAATATGGAGAGGTAATGTATCTTACACCAATTTATCCTAAACTTCTGATATTACAAATCTCTATTCAAACTATGGAATATATATGTGCAGGTCTGGGTGCCGTGGATGGAAAATATTTTACCAGGACAGTTTGCTCTGTGCAAGTACTGGGCTAGCCCTGAATTCATCGAAATGTCAAAGGGGCGAAGGCAGAACTGAGGTCATGAGCCTAAACACACCTATGGCGCTGATGGACATATCCGCAAAGCTAAGCGCATGGTAAGACAATTCAAACTTGACTATGTTTAGCAACCTACATATTTACAAGACTAACTCCAGTTTGCAGGCAGTTGCCACTGGTGTGGACCTGAGTGACATCGATTTCTTTGTAGAGCACCACAAAGGTCGTGATCCTACTAACCCCGATTAGTTGTCAACTCTGGGTGCTATAGCGGCTCTGGTAATCTATTTCCACTTTTTGTTGGGGCTAGTGTGCGGTTCTTTCATATTGACTTTAAATGGTTTGCTTGTTGTGGGCGGCTTATGGCCAAGAAATGGTAGCTCAACATGGAGAGGACTTTGAGTGGAGAGTGGAACCTATTGATGCGATGGCGGTGTATAATAGCGGAGGCGGGAAGCCACATGGAAGGTGACATGTCATACTTTGACAACCACTTTGCATGATTTTATTTGTGTGCATATACTACATGATGTGTAATGTGAGTTATATTGTGTGCAGATACTCCATGTTAAATGGAGTGATTGACTCCGGGGAAGTGAGAAGGGTGAAAGCAGCAGACCCGTCACGGAGCTTAGGGGCTGCCACTCATCAATGATCAAGGCCAGGCACCGTCGAAGCCGCTATGTTGCAAGAAGTGATTGCACAACGTGATGCCTACTATCAAAACCGATTCACCTCACAGTGAGAGAAAATGTCCAACCACTACGCCAACGTCCTTCAACAACAGATGCAGGTAAGTTTGAGTGATTCTCCAATGTCATTTAAACATTGTATAATACGGAGTACTTATGAATTCTATATCAGGGATTCTTCCAAAGTGTTGGGTTAAACGTTCAGGTTCCCGCCATAACAATACCTCCTCCACCTTCATTGGAGCCAATGGATCCTTGGATCTTTACCCCGCCTCCCGATGCTCAGGTATGAGAACTTATTATATTTTATATCTTATACTCAAACAATATTATCAAAAACTATTTCTTATACCTTGGTCAATCACTTCCATTTGTAGTATCAGACTCCATCGGCCACTGTGGGAGCACCTGGTGAACAGGAGGGTGGGTCGAGGAACTCATTCATCCAAGGGGTCTTCAGCGACACTCTGGTCGGTAGTGGACGTAACTAGAATAATCCTGCACCTCTGTGAGATGTGTAAGTCTAAGTAGCTTTTATGTGTATGCATGAGACAATGTGTTCAGTTTCATGTCTTGTATGTGCATGAGTATGAGACAATGTGGATGATTTCTATGTGTATGAGTATGAGACAATGTGGATGACTTCTCTGTGTATGAGTATGAGTATGAGACAATGTGTGAATGTTTATTTAACATATGGATTCTCATATTGTGTGTGTTGAGAGACATTGTGGATGGCAATATTGTGTAGTGATGACGAATTTGATATCTGTGATAATAATATGATTTTTTGTGTTGCCACACGTGGAGGAAAACAAAATTGGCAGCACAATTATGTGATGTATAGGTTAACTTTAATGGGCTATGGTCACTGTCGACGGAAGTTACTAGGCTTAACTTCTGTCGGTAGTGACCATAGTCGACGGAAGCTGGGCCCCTATTTCTGTGAGACCAAGCCCAAAGCTGACGGAAGTTGTCCCACTATTTCTGTGGGCCCAAAGCCAACAGAAGTCGTCGCCTGAAGCCATAACTTTCATGTGCCCTACTTAGCCGACGGAAGTTAGCTAACTTCCGTCGAGTAATTTCCATCGACCACATACCAACAGAAGTTAGCTAAAACCGACAGAAATTAGCTAATTTCTGTGTGAAACGCCCTATTTCCGTGAGCCCAAAGCCGACGAAAATTCCTATGGTTCTTGTTGTGTGCACATTGTTAATTAACTAATTAATTTAAAGACTTAATCAAGGAAATACTTCACAGAAAAGTAATAAAATTCTTGTTAGTTGAATTTGAGCTCTCACACTACCGGAAAACATTGTTCAGTCCTCATTTTTTTTAAAATTCCTTGGTACTGAGGAGTATAATGAAAATATATTCATCGCTGGCCACAACTGACGAACCTGCTTTAACCGATGAACATACGCCACATCTATTCATCGGTTAACTGGGGAACATATGTGCTAGAGCTTGCATGGCGTGACCCACGTATGTTCATTGGTTAACCGACGAAAATGCAATTTTGTAATTGTGCAGCTCTTTTCTTTCCGCCTCCCTCTCACTCTCTCCCCACGCCCTCAGTTCGCAAATATCTTAGCTGTCACTGCCACCTTTCTTGGATCATCATCACCGCCACCTTGACCACCGCCCCACCCGTCACTCGTGACACTGAGCCAAGGCCCGAGGCCATCGACCACTAGCCACCCAACCTTGACAACCGGCCGCCCGCGATGCCACCACCACATCGACCATCAGATGCCCACCCTCGACCGCTGTCTGGCCTATCGCCCGCATCACCAAGCTGCATCTGAGGCCATCGACCACTGGTCACCCATCCTCGACTGTCACCTCATTGCCCTCGATAGTCGGCCGCCTGTGATGCCACTGCCACAACCACCTCAACCATCGACGGACTACCCTCGTCGCCCTCGGCAACTGACCACCTGTGATGCTGCCACCACCTCAGCCGCCCTTGACTGCTGCCCCACTCATCGCCACAGCGCCGAGCCATGCCCGAGGCCGTCGACTACCGGCCGCCCGACCTCGACCGTCGCTCACCCTCGCTCCTATCCTGGCCCGTCGTGGCCATCGCGAGTGCCATTGCACCGGCGTTGCCTCGACCAGCTCCTGTAAGACACATATTCGTGCATTTCCATACTTATATACAAATTTGAGAAAATGTCGACCGACTTTGTAACTCGGCCATTTATATGTCTTGCAGTGTTCAGGCTCACATCACGACACTGTGGTGGGAGACGACTTCGCCGATGCCATTTTGAACATGAGAGGATCCAACGACATAGCAGAGTGATACTTCTCATTTTCTTGGACTTGTAATAACTATTGGTTGTGGTCGATAAACTTGTGATGGATATCGAAAAACTATGTTTTGTGCTGATCTGTGATATATGCATGTATTTTTGGACTTGTTTTGGAGGCTCTCCATCCGTGGAGACAGTCAAAACAGGCAATCTGTATAAAAAAATCAATATGTTCATGAGTTAACCGAGGAAAGTATTGACATATGTTTATCGGTTAAGCATGGAACATAGAGCACACGTGTCCGCGGCATGGGGCGGGGCCATCTACCTAGTATGTTCGTCGGTGATGCGTAACCGATGAACATATGCCAATACATTCGTCAGTTACACATCACCAACAAACATATACTTACCTTCGTCAGTACCGACCAATATAATTTATTATATTCATCGGTGTTATATTTCTCAAGGTTTTCGTCGGTTTCATTCGTACATCCATCGGTTTTAACTGATGAATATTTAATAGTTTCCTGTAGTGTCATATCTTGATAGCATCATGTCATTGCAATCATTCTTCCTCTAGTAAAGATCTCAGGTTTCCATTTTCCCTAATCCTTGTATTGCATATCATCAATTAGGAACCAATGCCGGGGACATGGAAGCCGAGCTCGTCACTGAAGAGTCCAGTGCTAACAAATGTCAAACCCAACACAAGCCTCACTGCATCTTAACCCTTTTTTGAAATGTTTTACTTTATCATCAAGTATCGATGGAGTCATGGCATGTGAATTAGGTATTTAGGAGTTGATTAACACTAGATGTATTTCTTGATAGTTTGTAAAAGTTTTATATCCTATTTTGAGCCAATGCAAAGCTTGAAGCTCACTCATTCAAAGAATTCTGACATGTTGTCCATTAGGCCATTCTAGAGTAACAGAACTCCAAGTAGGATAATTACCAGAAATCTGCATGAGCATTGAACAAAACAACAACAAAATTGTCCATCGCCAGTAACTGAACCTAAGCACGGATAGAACATCAAGCATCACAGAGCTCATGTGCTTCATCCCCATAGATGCTGTGGAGCTCGTCAAGCGAGAGGAAAGCCAACGAGTCGCAACCAATCCTCTGCACATCCTTGAGGTCCATCATGTTGGATACCAGCTCGCAATGCACATGTGCACAACCCGCATGCCAGAGTCACGGAGCAGGCACCATCAACAGCAGCATGCCGACCACGCCGTCTTTATCCGCCAAGTTGTCCGCAGTGGGGGCCTGTACTCACTGACGTGGTCTGCAGCGTCGCGGCGTGGGCAGACGAGGAGGTCGTGCTGCCTGAGTTCGTGTGCCTGATCTCCGACGCGCTGATGCCGACCCGGTCATCCTGCCGTCGGAATATGCGACTAGCGGAGGTGGGGCAATGAAGTCCGTGCGGACAAATTGGCGGCCGACAGCGGTGGTGAGCTCGTCCAACTCCTCCTACTGCACCTTGGTGATACCACCCATGGCCTGCACGTCCTGGCGTCGCCGGCGAAGGATGCACTGATCCGCCTCATGCGCGGCGCCCTGCTCCACCGGCTTGGGGATGCACGAGTCCTTCAGCAGCACGTGGAACTCCCTCCGCTGCGGCGGCGTGCTTCCCCTCTGCCAAGCTCTTTCTAAGCATGGACGAGAATGCGGTGAGCTCCGGGAGCGAGAGGCACGCCATTAAGAGGGAGATGGCCTTGACCGGAGAGCTCCATTCTGGTGGCTAGGATTGGAGAGCGCATAGAAGAAGTCTTGGGCGTAGGTAGGTGTCGTGCCGAGGGGATCGGGCATGCCAGGTTGGAGAAAAGAACAAATCATTTTTTTGTTTGTGTAATGGATCACAGTTGCGGTTATTTCCTATCAACTTCACAGGAAGCTCAAATTGGCTATTTATAAAGCACCTCTTTTGCTGCTTCATAAAAACTGTCAAGTTGGGGCTAACTTCACCATTTGTTTTGAAGCTGAGCTGTTGAAGTTGGCGGTGTTTGGCAGACATTTTTTGATGCTGAGCCAAATTTCGTGAAGTGAAGTAGTCCCAAATGAGTTTTAAGGGTATGTTCAGCCCTGAGTTAAGGGAACTGTCCTCCAAACACAAGAGACTGCTCAAGAGTTCACAGTATAATGAAATGTCTCTAAATCCTGACTCTTAATAAATGCATCCTGTGTAGAAGAACTAAATATTGATGGATCTATTGTGCATGATAACTTTAGGAAAGCTAATATATATTATTTTTGAACTCGTGTTCAAACCAATGTTCAATTTCAGATTCACACTAGCAGCAGCACAACAAAGCATTTCGTATCAGCACAAGAAAGCATTTCGTGTTGGCACTAGGACTCAGTCCTAACTCCATCTCCATCTTCATTTGCATCTTCACTTTCAATGTCAACAAGGCTATTGTGTGGCTGCCCCACTTGTCCAACAAAATGAGTGTTCTCGGGCAGGTTGTTTGGATGATCCATCATATAGATCATGAAACCATCGTGGCTGAAAAAATATAACAAGCAGTAAACATTGACAACTTAGAAGCTGCTGCTGAGGGCATGTACAGCACATTGACAATGAGCCTACGTCAAAATATTCGACACCACACAACATGTTCATATCAGGTTCAGATTTCAGATTCAACACAACACAGTTCAGGTTCAGGTTAATATCAAAACATCACACTTCATATTAGCATGCTGTAAAGGAAAAGCATGGGTTCTAAAGGAAAAAACAAACAGTGATAAGCATGTGTTCTAAAAATGACGAGCAGCAATATTTCACTCCATCTATGCATATGGCTGTAAATCAGTTCTAAACATATATACATCTTTTAGTCAGGTCTAAACATGGTGATTTCAGTCCACAGCAAAAGCACATGGCTGCAAATCAGAAACTGAAGATGCACCAGGCAGGGATTCTGATAGTTTTGGAACAGACAAGGCAATCCACATAAATGAGAGACAAATCTCTTCCCACCCGAAGCAGCTTGCTACTTATGAACCATGCACATCAGCACATGCATTGAGGATATGCTCGCCTCGATACAGACAAGGGACAAATATAACAGTGGACGCAGCACAAAATGAAGAACCAGCCTGAAGCAAATCCACAAATCAATGGGGAGAACGACCGACTTCTTGTGTCGATGGGGAGCCATAGCACGACGAACTATGAAACAAATTGATGGGGAGAACGACGGCCCTTACCTTTGAAGCGACGAGCGGCGGGTGGCGGCCGGTGCAGAGGAAACTGATTTTGACTTCATCGTGAGATTGGAGCCGGCTGAGCGTGCCGGATCAGGAAGAGACGGATGGCATCGTACAACGTAGAGATGGGGGCGACTCTTGCTTTTCGTTTGATGCGGAGAATTGGTCTCTTGACGAAGAGACGGGTGTCGACGATTTTTTTCACTTAGCTCCCTGGAGACGAGGGTGTAAAACCAATTGCAGAAGCGATCTCCACTTGAATAGGGAGTCACATATGCCCGTGTTTATATAGGGCACTATGGCCAGATTACAACAGGAGTTTGTTACATCTAAAGCTGAATCAAATTTTATCTCTATGCTAGATAATACTTCGAAGATTTGATTCAGTCTTATCATCACATGAGATAACAGATTAGAATCTTCTATTCCAACATCGTCCCTGAATCACAACTTGATTAAGTTGAGATTGCGTTGGAACTCGAGTAGTCTTCTTTGTGGGAGCGCCTTAGCAAAGTCATCTGCAACTTGATCTTCTGTTGAGATGAATCGAACATCGAGCAATTTCTTAAATACACGATCTCTGACAAAATGATAGTCAACCTCTACGTGCTTCGTTCTGCCATGAATGATTGGATTAGATGACAAATACTTGGCCTCCTTGTTATCACACCAAAGCCTTGCACTTCTTGAATGAGGAATTCACAATTCTTGAAGAACCGACTAGACACAGATAAGCTCGGCAGTTGCATTTGCCATTGATTTGTATTTGGCCTCGGTACTTGACCGGGAAACCGTTTTTTTGTTTCTTGGCACACTGTCGAAGTGGTTTTACGACACTTCCATCGGCACTACTATGAGAGTAGCCCACTGTGGTTCTTTTGTTGGAGAGGGCTTAGATCTCTCAGATGTTGGCTATGGGGGAACATGGTGCAGACGAAAGATTTACGGGGTTTAGACCACCGGAGCGTAATACCCTATGTCTACGGGAGAATGAGAGTTGTATTGCAGTGTGCTGTTCAAGCGTTGGCTTGGCTCTTGGTTGCCCTGGGTTCAACCTGAGCATTCTAACGTCTGCCGCAGCCTTTTATAGCACAAGGCTACAGTAGTTACACTGTGACCTAGGGCCCGACAGGTGGCCCCAGGGTGGTTGGACCCCTATACCGTAGGGGCACGCTAGGTAGGAGTAGCCAATGATGATGTTAATGACCGGATGAATGCCATGTCATGTTGCTCTGCCACATCGCGCCCATGCGTGGTATGGCGTCGGGTTGACGGGTCTCTCAGCACTGTAGCAGCGTTGCTACACAACAACGTCGAGTCACCCTGCACTGTTGCATGTGATCAGTAGGTCTACACCGTACTATCGCCGTCCTACTGTGTCAATGTCTTGTACGCATTTAATGCTAGCCATATGCCGCGTATGGCTTGTCTTGTAAGGATTTAATGCGCTGCCTGCTCCGCGTACCTGGTGAGGCCATGATAGATGAGCTAGATGTCAAGCGCCTTGGGAATGCACGAGCATGCCTCAAACGCTAAGAGCCACGGGCCATGTGGCGACGCCAGAGACCTCCTGCACCGAGAGGCGGGTCTGGAGCCGCAGGACACATGGCGACACCGGTGCCCTTCCCTGCTGGGTGGCGGACCTGGTGGCATGGGGCACGTGGTGACACCAGAGCCCTTCTGCACCGGGAGGCAGGTCTAGATTCACGAAACACATGGCGACACCGGAGAACTTCCCTACTGGGTGATGGGCCCGGTGGCATGTGGCGCGTCAGAGCCCTCCCGCACTGGGAGGCGGGTCTAGAGCCATGGGACACGTGGTGACACTGGAGCCCTTCCCTATCGGGTGGCATGCCCGATGCCACGGGGCACGTGGCGATGCCTGAGCTCTTAGGCATCAGGAGCGGGTCTAGAGCCGCGGGACACATGGCAACACCGGATCCCTTCCCTATCGGATGCAGAGTCCGATGCTGTGGTACTAGACTTATGTCTTGCACACAGGGGTACCCGGTCTGCAGGGTACCAACAATGGCCCCCGAGCCCACATCGGGAGAGGCAATGAACCCACTGGTAGGGCCAATACATTTTCCCCTACGTGGCTTTGATGATATTTGTACTTGACGGCTTTGAACTGGTGGTGCGGTTCCACCAGTGGGCATGTGGTGGTATTTGATCGGCGCGAAAGCACCAAGGTTCATGACATGGATACCGTAATGTCTCATTTGGCATTTCCCAAGGTAACGGTTGGTTACTGCGCTGCAAGATACGTGGGGGCCGAGGCAATCATGGCCACGATTCCCAAAATGACACGACACTGCGCATAATCGTGGAGCGGTGTGTGGGATGCTACGCCTCCTCATGCTGGTTTCACTGATTTATTGACTCATGTTAACTGAGGGGTGGGCCCTGGGCCCCCCTGTTATTGCCGGGGTAGACTGTGTGGGGGAGTGTCGACACCAAGCATCGGATAAGTCAGTTCCCTGTTGCAAGAGTAGATAAAGGGGATGGAATCCATAGATCGGATCTACGCTTCCCTTGTGGCCATCTCTCTTGCCTCCTGTTTCTTGTTGTCGAGCGCTCCACCTCTTCTTCCCAACCTCTGTCCACCACCACCTATGGTCATGGCATCTGGCCTTCCTGCCTCGCGCTACCAGTCTGAGAATGACCTCAGGGTGCTGAGAAAGGTGATCGGGTAGCTATCCCCGGGGTATGATTCGAAGATGCGGCACGGGATGTTGTCGCTCACCCAACATGGTGACTTCATCTACCTCTCATCGTACGCCCTGGCTGGGCTCATGCCGGTGCTCTCCTCCTTCTTCCTCATGCTGCTACAGCATTATGGGCTTCAGCTTCAACATCTGTCGCCACACTCCATCACGCTGGTGGCGGTCTTCACCCACTTCTACAAGATGTTCGTGGGGGTGCTGTCGTCAGTGCGTCTGTTCCGGTGGTTCCACATGCTGCGCCCAGTGAAAGGGCAATCACGGCCTCGGTGGCTACTACTTCCAGCACCGGACGAAGGGTCCTTCCAAGTACATTGCCACCCTTAGCCTCTGTAGGTGGGAGCACTAGAGGGAGGATTGGGTGCTAGTGCAAACAGACGCCCATGAGCGGTTGATGCTACCGGCCACTGCGCCGATGCCCCCCCACATCTACTGGGAGCAGGACCCCGACTTCGAGCCAATTTTCATCCCGGTGCTGGGGAGGATCCGGATCCTGGCTGAGAGTGGGCTCACATCCATGATGGTGTTGCATGACTATGTGTCGAAGCGCATCGCGCCCCTCCGGGAGCGTACCCGCCTGGCGTGGCTCTACACTAGGGTGAACGACGTCACGTGGCTAGAGCGTGGTGACGGGTCCACTCTAGGTGAGGAGGCGCTTGCACTTATGATGGGGAAGCTAAGCCCTGATCTGTCTTCCCATGACTTTGTCACCCCTCCAGCGTCCTGCCAACCACTCTATATGGACCAGGCTGTGAGGACGTTGCTGGTGGTGGTGATGCCTTCGATGAATGACGTCAGCATTGCAGCGATCCAGAGGGGTGACCAGTCCTGTGGTGTACAGATCCCTGGGTCAGGCATCGCAGGTGGCTAGGGTGATGTTGCCTCCACTCTGGCCCCTAGCAAGGGAAAGGGGATGGTGGTGCGAGTTGTCCGCAACAACGATGAAGTATCATCTGACGATGATGTTCCACTGCAGAGGTGGATGAGGGCACCCGATAGAGGCTGATCAACCCCCCCCCCCATGGCTACTGCACCGCAGCCTGACTCATCAGTGGCGGCATGAGCAATGGTGTCTAGGGGGTCTGGCAGTAGCTCGGCTACAGATGACACAGCGGTGGCAACAAGGGCCGCTGCAGAGAAAGAGGTTGCGGATGCAGCCACAACGAAGAAGTCCTCGAATGATGCAGTAGCTTTGAAGAAGGCTGCAGTCGATGTAGCGGTTGTGATGAAGGCCACAGATGAGGCGGCAGTGAAGAAGAAGGCCGCAGATGAGGCGGCAGTGGTGAAGAAGGCCACAGATGAGGTGGCGACGAAGAAGAAGGCTGCAGATGAGGCGACGGTGAAGAAGGAGGCCGCACCTGAGGCGGCGGCGGCGAAGAAGGGCGTAGACGATGCGGTGGCAACGAGGAAGGCAGTAGGTGATACGGTGACCGCGGGCTTTGACTCATCTTCGGCTTCATCGACAGGATCCAAGAGAGAGTCTGCTCCTAGCGGCTGTGGAAGCCTTGGTACGTGGCGCAAACCTTCATTTGTCGTTTCTTGTACTACATCTGTGATTTTGATTTACTTTTTCTGGCGTACAGTGTGCCATCCTCTGGCAGGTCACCCCCTTTTAGGGGCCTAGTATTGCGGATGCACCCCAAGCTGTCGAGCCCTAAGACACTGTTGAAGCTCATGGTTCCAAGGGACCGAGTGACGGGGCTGCTAGTGGCGATAGGGCCCCGGTTTTTGGTGCAGCTATTGCAGTGGGAGCTGCAGCTAAGGTGACTACCGACGGTGGGTCCCCGACTCTCGAGGTGTTGCCAGAGGGTGACACAAATGTCACGATGGAAGTGGTGGCCACTAGCGATCCTACTACCTCAACTGGCCCGACTGGGGTTGCGTTCCCCTCCACCACAACGGCTAACGATGACGTCGTCGTGGTGGAGCCTAGGCTCATCCTGGGGCACCCCACGTTTAGGGCTCCTGGGGATGTTTCCTTAGATGAGGCCATGGGTACGACCCGCTGGGCTCCTACCCAGGTTCAAAATATGCTCCGCTGGGAGAGTGGCGGCATCGTCGATGAATGGCGGCGCTTCCTGCTGTGGCCTTCCATGCTCAAGGACCGGTCAACAATACAGAGGGCAAGGGTGGAGGCCAGGCAGCAGCACCTTTACGTGAGGGAGGAGTTGCTGGACAGGTTGCAAACTGCCATCAGCAACTAC
This sequence comes from Sporobolus alterniflorus, assembly GCA_008808055.3. Classification (NCBI taxonomy): domain Eukaryota; kingdom Viridiplantae; phylum Streptophyta; class Magnoliopsida; order Poales; family Poaceae; genus Sporobolus; species Sporobolus alterniflorus. The sequence continues at coordinate 296 of VSTD030002086.1, read as the reverse complement.
GACCGTGACTCTCAGAAGACGCTCGCTGAGGCCCGAGCTAATGGCACCATCAAGCAGGCAGAGGAGCTTGCTGTGCGTGTCTGTGCCACTGTAGAGTGGGAGTAGGTGGTGGATGAGCTAGAAGGGAAGTTGCAGGAGCGGGAGGCCCTGGACGACCTCAGGCTTGAACACGAGCTTGCAGGCCCTGCAACGCATGAATCTAGCCTGGAGAGCCATGAGGCTGGCCTCGCGGTGGAGCAGAAGGATTTTGAGGATGTCCGTGCCTCTGTCTTAGCCCGTGAGCTTGCTGCTGACAT
>VSTD030002085.1:0-12221 GCA_008808055.3 Sporobolus alterniflorus | reverse complement strand
AATTGCAGTTGTATACTCTGAAAGAGGGATGTACATTTCCGTTTTGCTTGTTTCAAATTCTGTTCCCTGCCCCTCCGATCCGTAGACTTAGCAAAGCATGTACATATGGGAGCGTTTTTTCAATTTCGGGTAGTGTTTATGTGAGCCCAGTTTGAGCCCTGTTGTCGTGCATTGTGTGCCTGATTTTCAGGTATAGCATAGCGTTCCTGTTGAATGAAACAGAATAACTGACCCCCCTTCCCCCGCATAGACAAAGGGTTTGATCCTCCAAATTTTGTATGTGCTTGAAATGTCTTTCATATTTAAATGAATATTATAGATTCCGGTGTCGTACTATAACTTCGCAAGTCTTATCCGCTATCTGTTGTGTTGTCTTTAGCTTTATTACACTGAGTTGTTGCTTAACTTCTTATGATGGATTCTTATTTTTGATAGAGTTTCTCAATTTTTTGATAGATCTTGATCAATTTATCCTCCTTTTATGTGGCTTCATCTTTATAATCTTGTTTATCCCAGTTCTGTACTTGGACTTGGTTGGGTTCAACGTCGCCTTGAATGACTTGTGCTGGCGAGGGTGTTCGTAGAGGTGACTGATGTGGGTTACCTCTGTTGGTTTGGGTTGAGTTGGTGTCTCCGCCATTTTTATTGGCGTCGGGGTGGTGGTGGACATATTGGTTGGTTGGTTGGTGGAGTTGAATGTCAGGAATATCACCGAAGACTAGATGTTTCGGGGCCTTTGACATTGGTAGAGAGGGTTTGGGTGGTGGAGGGGTGGCTGGTTTTGGATGGAAGCTTGGGGTTGACCTTGTTCTGGATGGAGATATTGGCTAGTTCTTTGTGGTGGCATTATCAGGGTTAAAAACGATAGATGTCAAATGTTGGGACTAAATAACTGAAGCTATGTACTCTTGAACACAAAGGAGGTCATTGACGAGGGTGTGAGAGAGGACAGCGACAATAAATGAGAGTAGTAACTATCCATAGGTGTGTTATCAATGAGTACCTGTGGTCTATTTATAGGATTGTTAAAAATATGATGATTACAATATCTGTAATGTCCCCGTTCAACTATCACACCTAAACACCATGTGGTCACGGAGGCATTATGGTATTTTAGTATTTATAACTATTTTCATGTCTTGCCAATCCCATGCTAACACATGTCCACTGCTAGACGGCTATTCTGGTGGACCTCCAGCAGCCCTCGAATCCCCTGATGAGCTCTGCTCCAGTGAACGCTAGTCAGGCCTTCGTCCGAGCCTGAGTTTCACCTTTAAGCGGGATTGCTCCAAGCGACCGAGGGGTTGACAATTGACGAAGGTCGGATGCACGTCGCTTTGAACGAGGTTGTCCCTTTATGCAAAACAGACATACATATGTTTACCATCACGATATTGACGAACACGAGATGAGCTTCGTGAGAGTTTTATTACAGCCTCCTTTTCGCATGCCCAACATCAAGCATTTAAGCCCACTGGATTACTTTCAAAGAGAACCGAACCTGTGTCCAGAATCAAACAAAAAAAAATAGAAATAAAGGTTAGCTATGTCCTCTTTAATTAGTTCTCCATCGTGAACGTGAACGCCGGGAATTATTCGAAGTTGGCTGTAAGTCGCAGAAAGGTAAGATTTGAGAGCGAGCGGTGGCAGAAAATCGCTTCTTCACGGCATATTTTTCGTCGTGCGAGTAATGAATGAATCGTGCGATGGGCGATCGCCTTGTCAGCGAATCGAGTTCTCTCGCCTCGTAGCTTCCCTGTTTCTTCAACCGTCCGTGCTGCTGCCAGCTTGTTTATTGCGATGGTGCTTGCCCCTTTTATGGCCTCCGTTCCACCGGTTCCTCTATAAATAGGCTGTTCACTGTTCCATGTCTTGCTAGCTACCATGCTCATCTGTTATCACCAAGAACTAACTAACTGGTGCAGTCTTAATTCTCGGTGTCAATCAGGTGTTTGGGCTTTGCGTGGACGACAGAACATGGTACCTTCTTGCTGTTCGTTCACGGAGTTCGTTGTATCTGTGTTTTTATCTCTGCGTTTATCGTTTTTCAGATGCCAATCAAAAAGTGACGATTCTTTGATGTTTTTTTATGATCTAAGAGCTCTTTTTAGTGAAGGAGGAAGAACTTGCAAAAATTGACCTGATTTGAAAACCCCAGATTAGCATACTGAGATGTCTTGCCTTTTTACAGTTTTTGGGTGACTTGCTTGTCTGCTATTTATGGAACATGATATATGTATCAGCAAACTTTCTTGTCTATCTGCTGGATTTTGATAGGACACGGACCATAGATTGTAATATTGCTTGACATCAACAAGACAACCATCCCGGATGCATACATGTTTTTCCATGGAGAAGTTAATTAGAAAAGTGACATGATTTTTTACGTTTATTTTTTCGAACGGATAAGTCGGTAGATTTATCATGGTGGTAATGAGACCGGCTTAATTGAGTTGGATTAGCTTTCAGATTTTGGTTCCTTTCGCCTTTTTTAGACAAAAACTCACTTGTTCATGTTCAACAGAGCTTCAAAGGTTTAACCAAGAAGGACACTGACATGTCCGGTGCGCCATCCGCACTTCGGAGCATCACAAGTTCTTATGACAGGAATGGTCACAGGTATGCAGATGGCAGTGTTGGGTATGACATGGTTCTTGTAGTGAAGGAGAGAGGTGACAACTACACTGCCCTGACGACCAGTCTTCAGAAAGAACCGTATCCTAACCCATCTAAGGATGGAGTTGTATGCAACAGGGTATGGCTAACTCCTGAACCTTGTTATAAATTATGTTCAGAGGGGTGTTTCATTGCATCGCTCTATGTCTGATGATCATAAAAGTTATAGCGGCAAAACCATTCAGTCACAGATTTTTTTAGACCCATTCAGTCACAGAATTTATGCATTGCAGATGGTATCTATTCCTAGTTTCATTTCGGACAATGGGAGCATGACTATAAGCACTCCAGAGAGATTCGGTCCATGGGGCGGAACTAGTGGTACCATATTTGATGATGGGATATACACCGGTGTCCGGCAAATCAATTTGACGCGAGGACTAGGAATATCTTCGATCAAGGTTCTTTACGACCGAAATGGGCAGGCGATATGGGGTGATAAGCGTGGAGTCAGTGGGGGTGCTAGACCTGAAAAGGTGATGCAATTTCAGTACCAGTGTTATTTTGATTGCCAATAACATAATACTAAACAACAGCATAGGTGGAAAATTGAGAACCTGAATTCTTTTTGGCAGATTATTTTCGATTTCCCGTCGGAGATATTGACTCATATAACCGGTTACTTTGGTTCAACGATGATCATGGGGCCAACGGTGGTAAAATCCATCACATTCCACACGACTAAGAAGATCCATGGACCATTTGGGGATGAACACGGCACGTTCTTTTCCAGCTGTTTAACTGACGGAAGGATAGTAGGTTTTCATGGCAGGGCAGGGTGGTATGTCGACAGCATTGGAGTTCATGTACTGGAAGGGAAGGTGCTTCCACAGAGAACTGATCTAGCACTGGCTGATGGATGCCCGTCTGCGCAGTCCGATGCGCTTGCACTAGCACGGAGGGATATCGGAGATCAGGTAACCAATTTGTCTGACCGAATTATGTCTGAATTGCTAATGCATAGAAACTGATGGAGCAATCTGTTTGAATTTTTGCTCTTTGTTGCAGGTTGCATATGGTGTGGTGAAAGAACCGGTACCAGTAGGCCCAGGACCATGGGGTGGTGATGGAGGCAAGCCGTGGGATGATGGTGTCTACACGGGAGTTAAGCAAGTCTACATCACAAGAAGCGAATTCATCGGGTCCATTCAGATTGAGTATGACAGGAGCGGGCAGTCCGTCTGGTCTGCAAAACATGGAAATGGTGGCCAGATAATACACAGGGTGCGTACTGAAGCATGGAAATTTCCTTTGAGCATTGAGTATGAAAATAAGAAACTGATTTAAGCCTGTATAGTTTCTCATCGAACGCATGCATCTCATGTAGATCAAGCTTGACTACCCACATGAGGTGCTGACCTGCGTCTACGGCTACTACAACACCTGCGTGAAAGAGGGGCCCAGAGTCTTGACATCGATCACATTCGTCAGCAGCCGAGGGAAGTACGGACCCTTCGGCGATGAGATAGGGAGCTACTTCAGCTCTACTACCACAGAGGGAAAGGTGGTCGGCTTCCATGGCCGGAGCAGCCAGTACCTGGACGCCATCGGAGTGCACATGCAGCACTGGTTGGGAGTCAACAAAACCAGCGCTCCCAGCAGTTCCAAGTATTACATCTCTAGGTATCTGTTCTGAGTTTTTGTTATGTCCTGTCATCTCAAAGACTGCGATGTTAGTTTGATTTAGTATTGAAGATTTAGGCACTCATAAAGTCCAAACGCCTTTCAGCTTTTGGCAGTTGAGTCTTCCCTTGTATGTGCGTGTGTTGGTATATTCTGAATTTGTGTGATTTATTTGTCTGGATTGGAATACTGAAATCACCATCAACCCCTTTGCGAAGGCTCTTTCTTCTTCAGTGTCTGACCATTGCCCATTGCTGATATCTTCCCTGTCCACTCCGAGGATCAGACCAAGATTTAGATTTGAGTCTTTTTGGCCAGAAATGTCAGGCTTCAAAGAATGTGTAGCTAATGCTTGGACCAAGCCAGTCTCTGCAGCTCACAATCCTATGGCTACTCTACACATTAAGCTCAACCGAAGTGCAAAAGTCCTCTCCTCATGGTCCAAGGGGATCCTGTCTCAGGCAAAGATTGCCATGGAAGTTTGTAGAGAGGTTATAGCCCAGCTGGACAAAGCACTGGAAGATAGATATCTAACGGCTGAGGAGAGAGCTTTAATCCACCTGCTGAAAGCAAGACTGCTGGGACTAGCTGCCATCGAAAAAGGGAGAATGAGACAAAGGTCTAGAATCACATGGATCAAGAAAGGGGATGCAAACACCAAATTCTTTCACATCATGACAAATAATAGGAAAATGAAGAACTTCATCCACTCCCTACAGACTGAAAATGGCTTGATGACCACTCAAGAAGCTAAGCATGAGGCAATCTACTCTCATTTCCAGAAGCATATTGGTACTTCAATACCAAGATCATGCTCTTTAAATTATGATGAGCTCAGATGGCAGACAACAAACCTGGATCATCTTGAGCTTCCTTTTTTGGAGGAGGCGTTTTCTATCAGTAAGCTGGCTCCAAAGGAAAAAGCTCCTGGGCCTGATGGTTATATAGGCCTTTTCTTTTCTGCCTGCTGGGACCTAGTGAAAGGGGATCTTCTCAGAGCCGCACAACAGTTTTTTCATGATGAACCAGCAAAACCTTCAATTTCTTAATTAGGCTTATGTGGTGCTTATTCCAAAAGGGCAAAATCCTCAAAAGGTCTCTGATTATAGACCCATAAGTTTGACTCACAGCTTTGCCAAAATTGTATCTAAGATCCTGGCAAATAGACTTAGTGCAAATCTTCACCACATGATCTCCAACAATCAGACTGCCTTCATCAAAACCAGATGCATACATGACAACTTTATCTTTGTTCAGCAAGTGGTAGAAGATCTGCATAGAAGGAAAATCCCCTCCCTATTCATAAAGCTAGATATCTCTAAGACTTTTGATACTGTGAGCTGACCCTACCTTCTTGAGATCATGTCTCACTTAGGATTTGGTCAAAAGTGGAGGAACTGGATCTCAGCCATGTGGTGCACAGCATCCTCCTGTTTTATTCTAAATGGCCAACCTGGAAGAAGAGTGCTCCACTGCAAGGGTGTCAGATAGGGTGACCCCTTCTCCCCTATGATGTTTCTTTTAGCCATGGAACCTCTGCACAGAATGTTCCTCAACGCTCAAGAGAGGGGATTGCTAGGGGTGGTCAGCAAAGGATGTCAAGCTTTTAGGGTGTCCTTATATGCAGACGATGCTGCTGTCTTCATAAAACCAACCCCTGAAGACCTTTGTGTTACCAACAATATCCTAAAGATTTTTGCAGAAGCCAGTGGTTTGGTAACAAATATGAAAAAGATACATTTCTATCCTATTCACTATCAGCATACTGATATGAACTTTCTATCCCAGAACAATTTGGCAGTATCTTCTTTTCCATGCATCTACCTAGGGCTCCCCCTCCATTTTAAGAAGCTGCCCAAAAGCATTCTGCAGGGGTCATTCAAAAAATTGGTGCTAGAATTCCAGGTTGGAAAAGAAATCTCCTTGCATATCCAGGAAGAGAAACTTTGGTAAACTCTGTGCTATCTGCCATGCCCACCTTCTTCCTATCTGTTTTTAAGATGCCTAAATGGGGATTTGCAAGAATTAATCGTTTCAGGAGTGGCTTCCTCTGGAAGGGCAAGGACCATGAAAATATTAGGGGAGGTCACTGTCTGGTCAATTGGGCCACCTGTATAAGGCCTAAGAGTTTAGGAGGACTGGGGATCAAAGACCGTGAAAAATTCAGCAGAGCCTTAAGGCTTAGATGGTTGTGGCATAAGTGGGATCATATAGAAAAACCCTGGAAGAACTTGCTAAAAAATTCTGATCAAGCTGACAAACAATTGTTCTTTTGCTCAACTGAGGTTAGAGTTGGAAATGGAAGAAATACACCCTTCTGGGAATCCAAATGGTTAAATGAAATTGCACCCAAGGACCTAGCACCTAACCTCTTCCATAAAGCCAGGTCCAAGAAAAGGAGTGTACACCAGGAGCTTCAAAACCTAAACTGGGCAAGAAACCTGACAGGCGTTGATAATTCAACAGAGTTGGAAGAGTTTGTTATGCTATTTATGGCATTGGAACATATCCAGTTAAACCAGCAAAATGATGGGATTCGATGGAGATGGATGGCTGATGGGAAATTCTCAGTCTCCTCTGCTTATGATTGCCAGTTCAGGGGGTCAATATCTCAATTCCCTGCTACCCCAGTTTGGAAAGCACAGGTAGAGCCAAAGTGTCGATTTTTTGCCTGGTTAGTTTTGCATGGCAAAATACTCACTGTTGACAACATGTTAAAAAGAAACTGGGACTGCGACCATTCTGCTCCCTCTACTTGTGCATGAATGAGACGACTGACCATCTTATGTTGGGGTGTAACTATTCTGAAGCAATTTGGAACCAGGTTGCAGGGAGATTTAACCTTCCAAGCTATAGTCAGTTGCCAGTTGATCAGGGTCCTAAGGCCTGCATCTCAGCCATCATTACCTCAGGGGCAAAAAAAGAAAAGTAGCAAAAACTTGGCATTACCTTTATGATCTGGTGGATGATCTGGAAGGATTGAAACCGGCGCATTTTTGAAAATAAGCACCTCTCGGCTCAGCAGGTGGCTTATATGACCATTGAACAATCTCTTCTTCAGATGACAACTTTTGCTCATGAGGAGTTTCCTGATGCTTAGAGCCAGATGTTAATTCCTCTGGCCGAGCTGGTGTTTCCTGCAGATCGTGGTGTTTGCTTCTTCCTGAAACCTTAAGCTCCCAGGAATTTGTCTTGCTTATCCTGAGTATCCTTCTGCTCTGCATGTTCTGGTTACTGCGTTTGACAGGCTTTGTTTTGGTAGGCGTTGTCGGTTGTTGTTCAGGGAAATGCGGTTGTCGGGTGTTATCGGTTTTTGTTCAGGGAATGCTGTGTTTCCTGTCCAGTTTGTTTTTTCCCGTTCCGTTCCGGGTTTGTTCCCGTTTTTTAGGGTGTTGTAACTTCTAGGGTGTAACTTCCTTACTTCTTAATGAATGGCAGAACTCCTGCCTTTTTTTTAAAAAAAAACTAGTGCTATGCTCTTCATTATAATGAAATTCGACAGTTTAGCCCTGCTGCTTCAAGCCACATCGGAGGGGGACATTCATAAGGCCACTGATTTGTGGGCTGCGATACTAGTCAGAGAAATTCACAGAACCGATTAGTGCAGGCAAATTGCATATGACTGACTGCAACCAACTTGCGTACGACTGAAAATCTGAATGTGCTGTCTATCCCCGTGTGTTCCTCAAACAAGATACTAGTAAATTAAGCCCAACAAGTTCCATGAACCAGACGCGACGGACGGCGGATTGATCGTGCGTGCTCCAATTTGCGGTTGACTATAAGAAAGCCGGTGATGTAGTCGGTGTCCGCGATTAATATAAGCGAGTCCGAGGCATGGGATTGAACCTTCTGAAGATCATCATAATTGATACGTTGACGAAGAATCGCATTTCTGTGTGCGACCCTGTCGGATGCACTGCACATTTGCATCGTGTAATTCTTTTAGTGTGTGTGTGTGCGTTGGTGCAGTGTCCAGCTTGTCACCCGGCAGTTGAGATTACAACTGGCGCCGCCGAGCCAGCCACTGGGATCGATCGAGCTGGGGAGAGTCAACCCCCGGCTGCCATGTGCCCCGCCGCCCTGCGGATCAAGGGCGGCTGCAGTTGGCTGGAGCAGCGGTTTGCTACTCTCTCGCCACTCGCAGTACACTAAACTAAGACGTTGACTGTCCGCAGGAGCCGTGGCTGCCAGATGGTGGACAGCTACATGCAAGGAATGTAGGATCTGACGGCTCCGGCCTATCTGAAAGTCCGAGCCGACCCTGACGTGCGGTCGGCAGATACGGATCCTCAAGTTGTTCTTCCGGTTTCTGAACCGGGATGTGCGGAGACAGCAAGCTGCGGTGCGATTGCTGTTTCCTCGTAGCATTGCGACGTGCTAGCAAGACACTGGCGCGTACGTGTTCTCAGAAGTTAGGACTACCCGAAGAGACACCATCAGAAGCGAAGAAAACTGTGCCCGCCAATCCGTAAACTCACGGCCCGCGCCGCGTCGGTTGAGCGTGACGGCATGCACGAGATCGCCGGCGGATCGATCCGGCCTACTAGTACAGGGAAATCGAAAAGGGCCGGGGTGCGGGCGCGAGCCGGGAGCGAGGATAAAAATACGCGGCATTCGTGCGTCCGTTTTGTGGTGGCGGCCGGCCGTGCGCTGGGCGTGTGGCTTTGTTTGGGCAGTAGTTGGGCCTGACTGACTCGCAGTGACCGCTGAACCTACGCGGTTTTCCCTGCTGGTTTGGCTCGTGCGGCGCCCGCGATTGCTCGCTTGCTCAGGACTCCTGTTCAGCCCGCCCCGCTTTCGGCGTGGCATGCGATGGCAGGATGGGAACATGGGATATAACCGGATCATTATCGCCGAACGTACTTGCATTGGCTGGCTGCCGATCGAAAAGGTGACGCCGGTCCAGTACATGCAGAAAAGGTATTTTTTTGGTCCTTTTTAAAAAAAATCGAAATGAACACGGGTCAAAACTTATTTTCAAGTTCAGATCAATTCGAGTCGCGCTAGTCCGGTTGATGTGCCTTATAAAGAAGTCGTGTCATATTCATTGGCGCAACACATAGGACAGTCGTGTGTCATGCTGCCGACATGGTGCCACCGGGCGACTGCGCGACTCAGTCACACCGACTGGACTAGCACGACTGACAACTCATCTATCGTGCAACGTGTGAGCCCTTAGCCATGCCAGAGCAGGTGGCGCGATCCTTTCTTCCTCCTCTCTTCTCTCTTTTCCTCCTCTCTTCTCTCTCAGAACAGAATCGAGGCGACCGCGCCGCCGCTCCGTCGCGCCAACCGGACTGACGCAACTCAATCACGCCACCTGCTCTGGCGCAACTAATGGCCCACACATCTCACGATGGATGCGCCGTCAGTCGCACCATAGCAATCGGTGCGGTGCGACTGAGTCGCGTTAGTCTGGTTGACGCGACTCAGGCCCGGTGACACCATGTTGGCAGCGTGGCATGTGCCTACCCATGTGTAGCACCAGTTAATATGCACGACTCTTTCATAAGTCGTGTCAATCGGACTGACACGATTCAAAAGAGGCATAACTTAAAAATAAGTTTTAGTCGAATTTATTTCTTAATTTTTTTAAAATAAAGTAAAAAATTAAAGATAAAGCCGCTCCCACAGATCCGCGAAATCTTATTCGGATAACATAGTTATATCTCCACTCCACGATCCACATGCGTCCGTGGATAATCTTCGCGTCCGATACCCAACCGATCGCAAGCATCGATCGGCAGGCAGGCAGTACGTCATCGTCCAATCCGGCCGCTGCCTTTTTCGGGGGAAAAGGCTGGAGACTGTTCCAGTGGATAGGCGCGGAGAGCTCTTCATAGGCTCCGTTCCGGAAGCGGGCTAAACGGGTGGCCATGGATGCCTCCACAGCTCTCACGCACGCAGATGCATGCACGCGACAGCCTTGACATGTGACGAGATCCTGCTGACACTAGGGCACCAGCAGCGAGCTATCCAGATTTTGTTCTTCCGCGATCGATAGACGGACCAGACGAGACGAGCGCGGGACCCGTTCCGATCGAGGCGCCACCCTGGACGATACGGTAAATCGGCACGCTGCGCCATGCGCTCTGGTTGATGAAAGCGGGAGCATGCTTGCAGTGACGAACTACTAAAGCTAAGCTCGGCGCAGTATGGTCTTTCTTATCGGCTTCGCGGCTCGGGCCCTCGTCTCCTCGGATAATCGATCGGATCTTGTTCTCTCCTCTGCAACGCCCCAAATCCAAGGTGGCCCGCGGAATCAACGACGATACGGGTAAACTCCACACATGCCGCACTGTTCGGCCTCGATCACGATTGCCCCCCCCCCCCCCCCCACGTGGTCTTCAAGGACCAAACATGAACCGAGCTGGAACAATGTCAAACAGATCATGATCAGCTCAGCGTGCCGACCAAAAAGCTCAGTCAACAACAGGACTCCAACTCACAACGTCACGAAAATTCTCTGCCCGCCCGCTGATTTCGTTGTTGCGATTGCCGAGCGCCGTCGGGTTGGGTTGGGTTGGGGGCGCGCACGACGCGAACCGCCGCGGGCCCGGTCATCTGGTGAAGACGCGCGGGTGGAATCACGCCCGTACGGCTCGGCAAGTGACACCTAGCTTTCCGCCTCCAGCAGCGGGCGCTGACCCGCAGTCAGCTCGGGGGCCCAGGAGTCCCCGCCCGGGGATGCAACACGCGTGGACTAGTCGCTGACTGCCTCGGAACAGAGTTTTGGACTTGGTCGCGGTCCGCCGTGACAGCGACTTAACTTAATCGGGCAGCTAAGCACATTCTTTGCGTGGCTGATTTGTGGTTACTTGTAACTGACTTTTTTTGGTCCTCCGTCAACTCGAAATTCCGTATGAGATTTTTTCCAAGTTTTCGTGCAACCGGAGGGCAGCTCTGTCGTGTCAAATGGGGTCTTTTTGACCACTTTTTGTTTGGAGTGATACAGAAGGCTTATCGACAAAGTTAGTTTAGGCTTGGATTCTTGTTTGCTTCTAGCGGTCCAGCTCGATGGATAATATTTGTGATTTTACAAGTAACTAATCGTGTTTGAACACACGTGCCTCCTCTACTTGCATAAATATTCCATTAGCTTCAGACCATGTATACTCTCTGTATAAATATATTCCTTTACTATTCGTTTCCTTACGTATCATAATGCATCAACATACAGTATGTGTCATGAAAAGGTCAGAAAACTAAAACGATGACAGACAAAATATTTCAATACAGATACTCTCCGCTTGATCCAAATTCTCAATTCACCAAATACAAGCCCATCAACATTTGTCTTTCATTCTTTTTTCTTGACCCTAACATAAAAGCAACCAAAATGTTGAGGACAAGTGACCCACAAGCAATAAAATAGTTCTATTTATGTCCACAACTTAACCGTTGTGCACCCCATCCATGACAAAATAAAAAAGTTACGGTTGCCCACAAGCTTATGGTTTGCTCCTAAAGAATAAAAAGTTAGTTTTATTCCATCCTTGCCTCTCTAATTTACATGCCAGAGAAAATCAATGGATTACAGTTGGGTAGGAATTTTTATTCGCTACTACATCCCATCTTATCGATTACTCCCTCCGGTGTACAAATATTAACCATTAGTGTTTGATCAGGAATGTAGAAATACTAGTCACTCCCAAGTTCTGAAACGCCGCGACGAGGTTTCCTTGTTTTCTCCTGAGTCCCGAAGCATGCAAAGTGGCAAAATAACATGGGGCGTATGGCTGCCGATCAGGATTAGAATTTAGGTGGCATCGCTAGAAAATTGTGTCGGCATCGCTAGAAAATTGTGTCGGTAACCAATTGGATAGTAAAGATATCTGGTCAGAAAGTGCAACAAAACATATTTAATAACTTCTTGGTATGTGTAATCCTGTCTAAAACGACTAATATTTGTAGACCTG